>JAAGNO010008350.1:0-20133 GCA_033439905.1 Ceryle rudis | reverse complement strand
TATAAAATTTTTATCTAAAAAGAACCATTATAGTAATTCTTTTGTATAGTGAGAAGTCCTAACTATGAAAAATTACTTAGATGCTACCTAAAAGTAAATTCCCCAAGTTTTATATTAATAAAGTATTCATATGGTAAAAAGACAGAGAAAGAAGAGGAGTGGTATTGTAGAAATTAAAGTATATGAAACAAGATACAGTCTTCATTTTGACCAGGACAAGGGATTAGTGTCATACTTGGACTAGATAGTGTACATACCAATGGGGAGCAGGTGCACCTTCTTGCTTGACTGAGCTGCTCTTGTCACCACTTGATAATCCCACAAGTTCCAAGGGAGCTGAAAGCGTGTGGGCTAATGGCGATGCAGTATTTTAAAATTAGACGATTAGCTCTCCTTTTTCTGTACTTTTTTTTTCTTCACGTTAGAAGAGAAGGTAATGAGACTGGGTTTAGCAGTATTTGACAGATTATATCATGGTCTTGTACTTGAAGATGTAATTATTCTTTGTGTTATGTGGCTTAGAATCCTGTAAAACCTGTACACCCTGTGCCACAGAATGTGCTGGACCGGGTACTGTGCAAGTACACACAGCTGACCACTGGCAATAATAACTATTTTTTTAACTTTTTTTTTAAGTCCTTAAACTTGTGTGAAGAAAATTGACTGTATCTTCTTGAAATTTCTTCTGTTTGATTTGATGCTGTGGTTCATTTACCATTTCTGCAGACCAAACTAGGTTTCTCAGTTTGGTTTGTCGTTACATCAGTGCAGGCTTCTTTCCTTCCATCACTGTACTTCAGTGCAAATCACATTTTGTGTCTGCCTATCGTGTGATTCTTAATAAATGTTGTGGAATTTATTTTTTAATAATAAATTTTAATAATTCAAATTGTTGATATGCATAATAATTGATATAATTAAAATGGATCTTTGTCCTAGGAAAATCCCAGTCCCTAGAATGTGGGAGTTACTAACATGCAAAGAAAAACCTGGCATAATTTGAGACTAGTAAACTCTTTATGAAGCATAAAACTGTCACGAGCTGGAGAGGAATCTGTACATGAAGATGTGTCTGTCTTTTATTGCTGTGCTTGTGTTGAAGTAGAGAAAAAGTATTATGTTGTTGTTGTTCCTTTGTTTTTTGTTGTTGCTGTTTGTTTGTTTGTTTTAACAGAGATCGTCTTCTAAAAGGTTGTGACATGCCAAATAAAACCAAATACACCATGGTTTTGCCGAAAAATGTTGGACCATATGATCTTTGAGGTCCCCTCCAACCTGATTTTCAATGATTCTATGAAATAGTTGAGTTAGAAATATAGAGGTAATCTGTGGAAGAATTTAGAATGGTTGTTCTTTTAATACATTACTGTCAACTGCATAATAATGTTTATGGATATTCTTTTCTGTTCTGTTCCTCAGTTTGTTTACTGCAGTAAAATCAGAATTTTAAAAAAAGTCTGAGGGCAAAAAAAGGTGATTAATTTCTCTATGAGATAGACAGTGTAGGTCAATAATGTTTTTATTAATGAACTGTAAAAGTGATTAAGAGCCTTCAAGGTCAATTTATTTCTGGGTTTTTTTTTAAAGTAATTAAAAACTCTTCTGTATGTAAATTACGGTTCTGTGTGAGATAAGAATGAAACTAGTTTTCTCACAGTACTAGTCAAGTAATGAAATTACTGCTTGATCACGTTAGAATGTCCAAAGTATTGGTTTAGGCATATTTGTCCTAAATTATTAGAGATAATTCTAGTCTTCCCTACATGGGAAAACTACAAACAATGCATAAACTTGGAAGGAACAAAAATGTTCAAAGTTTATTGGAAGATTTGGAGATGTTTGGAGATTTTCCCAGAATGCACTGCAGAAGCTAGATGGAGAGTAAGCAAAACAATAGATTAACTTCTGACCTCCTGAATTTAATGGCAAAGCTGCCAGTAAGTTTTGCTTTTGACAAAATTAATCTTCAGAGGTAGTGAAAAAGGCAAATAATAATAGTAATAGGAAGGGGATAGACAGCCAAATTGTCATCATGCTTTATGAACCATGAACTGTTTTCATGTGCGTGTCAAAATGAGATACAGATAGTTCAGAGGTGGACAAGCGTGAGAAAAGTAAGGAATAGCTTCTGTGTACAGAAAAAAGTAAAAAATTTGGAATTGCCATCTTGGAAAAGATGTTACTCAAGGAGAAGTGATAGAATTTTAAAAGTTCTGACAGGCATAAGGAACAGTGAATAGAGAACAATTAGTTGTGCTCATATAAAGAAAATTTGGCACAAAACAGATTAACACGCAGCAGACTGCCTCATACAATTGAAGAAATAGCTATCCTTACTTTAGGCTGATTTGAATACCGAGAGTATGCGTACGTTAAAAATTAATAGAGAAATTCATGGATGAGAGGCCTGTCAAGCAGTATTAAGCACTCTGATAGAGAATCAACCTCCAGCTCAGAAGGTCCCCAAGCAGCAAAGTGCCAGAAATGGGCAGGATTTTCAAGGGAAGCTTTCTCAGGTTTCCCTATTTTCAAAAGGGTTTGCTGTGGGCACTGAAAGGTCAGTATAGGAAGCTGCACAGTCTTTTGGTCATTCCAGTTATTATCTTTCAGTTAGTCCAGCTCAGTATACTTTCTCTTAGAATGTCAGCAAAGGCTAGGGTTTTGATAATTTGATACAGTTAGAGGGTAATCTTCATGATAAAGGTGAATTTCTTCTGGCTCAGAAGAATGTTTCAAAGCCATTTACATTATTTAAACCTAGCATATGGACTGCATAAAGAATCTTGAACATGAAAGGCTGTCTAGCAGCATGGGAGAGGTGATTTTATGTTATTGTGAATGATGGGTCTGGAGCACTTGCGAAGGAGCTGGGCTGATTCAACCTGGGGAAGAAATGGCTTTGGGGGCCCTAACAGCAGAGTGGCAAGGCTAGCAGGGAGGTTGTTGAGATGATGGAGTCAGTAGTGCATGGTAGGAGGAGAGACAGTACATATAAATTGAAATAGGATGATCTGACCAGATATAGGGGGGAGGGGGGTTGGAAATGTAAGGATATTTAAGCAGTGGAGCAGATACAAAACCTGTCTGGGCTAACCTCCATTCTTGGAGGTTTACAAGACTTTACTGATAAAACCTTGAGCAATCTGGTTCGTATTCACTGCTGGTCATTCATTCCTGCTTTGTGCAGGAGATTAGACAGGAAAATCCAAAGACTCATTTCCTACCTGAAGGATTTGGTGATTAATGCCACCCACAAAGCAACTGTATGTTGACGGAAGATTACATTTTAGCGAATGCAAAGGAAATCATTCTTCTCAGCACCAGGAATTGACTTGTAGGGCAGTAACACAAAACAATGTCACAGAGAGAAGGAATGGCAGGAGGTTATGGCTGCTGACTTTGAAGTTCTATCATCTAGGTCTTTTTGATCAGTAGTGTCATAGCAGCAGTTAAATCTCTAGTTTTGACTTCACAGAAGAACAAATTATTTTTACTTTCCTTTCTTAAATGTATGATCTCTAACCATGTGGTTCATGTAACACTTCGTTGCTAGTGAATGTGGATAAAACCAGATACTGATCTCTTTGCCTGTGTCTGGAGACAAAAAAAAATTAAACATACGGAGTCAAAAGACACTGAGTATATGCAAAAAGTGCAGAGCCTGTGTATGTACGTAGTGAGGAGAAATCTTGGAGCCTTTATTTAATATTGAAAGTTTTGGTGTGTGTAATGTTTATTTTAGAATGCCCAAAGGAATGCTAGGGCTCAAGCTACTACTAAGACTTAATTTTCCCCATCCAGTAACAGAAACAGCAGAGATGGATACATGATATAGTAATACTTCTATGTTGTTGACAAGGATTTAGTTTAACATATTCATCCTGTTTTATTTTCTACAAGTTAACTGCTTTTCCCTTTGGGTTGCAGCTGCAGAATCATTAGAATAGTGGGGGCAGAAACTCGGAGTGTAATTATAGAGGAGAAATGATGTTGAAACTCACCATTTTGTAACAGGTGATCCAAATAAATTTTCAAATTCAAACTGAAATTTTAGATGTAAAAATCCATTTTAAGTGACAGGAGTCCTCTTTCTTGGTGCTTGGCATTTCGGGGGCGTTTTCCTCTTTCACCCACCAGAGGGCTCCCATGGAGCAGTTCTCCAACCCATGCCTGATGTAGTTAGTCAACAGGAGGTTTGCCAGAGATCTCTATAGAAGCCAAGTCGTCAAGTCCTTACTTTGAGAAATTTCTCATTTCCACAGAAGTTTTAGCATAGCAAGAACTTCAGAAGTCGGTTTGCAATATATACTTAGCTACAAAAATCACTCGTGTATCAACTTTAGTTTTGAAAAACTGGATTTACTTTAAAATGAGTGGTTCCAAATCTTAATTTTTGTCTAAGCTTTGTCACTACTGATGACACCATTGCTTTCCAAGGCATTCAAGGCTGTAATTCAGTGCCAGCATAAAAATTTCCATTTCTGTAGATACGCACAAGTGAAGCATACCTACATTTTGTGATTTCTTCACTATTATATATTCAAGATTTAATACTTTTCTATAACTGTACAACTAACTTATCTAAGACATTATTTCTCATATTTGCAACCATAGCATTTCCCTTCTGATCTTTATAATTCAAAAAGAGATGGAAAATCTTATTAAGTCTGGTCATGTTGATCTTTTCACCTTCGTCTTCCAGTCTCTGTTGGTCTCTTATTTGTTGCATGACAGACAAGCTAGTAGAGTTTGTACAATGCTATCTCTCATGTGCTGACGGACTTCACTGTCCATTTCTTTATTCCAGCAACCATTTTGTTTTGTCATTGAAGTGCTCAGTTAATTTGCCAGACTCTGTCCTACTTTAACACAGCCTATTAAAATATGGAATATCCTTCATAAGCCAGCTCACAGCTCCATCATCCATATTTTAGAATAACCGTTACTACTAATTGTTGGTTTAATGCCTAAAGTGCAATGCGACCAGTTAATACCCATGAAACTGATGATTTCTGATTTTTTCTGCATCTTATTTATGTCACTTTTATAGAAACAGTACATATTTGTATTAGTGCAGTTCTCATTTATCATCTTTTATTATTTCATATATTTTACATTGTGTTTTGATTAAAAAGTCTTCTGTAGTGAAATTGAGGGGTTTTTGTTAGTTTCTCACTACACAAGGTCTTCAACTGTCTAGTAAGTAACTGCAAAACAAGTTCTACAGGTTGGGTTTTTTCTAACATTTACAAAAAAGTGATACAGGTAGTATTTTTTGGTGTGTGAAATACTAGAGATGTGCAGATTGTGTAAAATTGTGCAAGGCAAGTATTCACTTATATGTGAATCACTATATAATTATAAATAATTATGTACTTGTATTTGGTTTGTGTGTATATTTGCTTTTATATTAAAAATAGACTTTCCACTCCTATTACTTCACCATGTTATCTTTCTTATAGTCACTTATAGTTTTCTTATAAAACATGTTAGCTTTCTTATGGTCGCCAAAGAAAGAAGGACCACGAAAAATTGTTCTATAAATTAACTGTTTGCTATAATGCACTCAATGTCTCCCAGGTTTTAATCAGAGGAAGGAGGCAGTGCACAAAAGAATGAGATGCACAGATCTGTCTGTGGCAGTGAAGGACATAAAGACATTTCACAAAGCACGTTACCAGTCACTCAGAGAAGAAAAACTGTGGTGGGATCTGGTATGAAGAAGGGTTGAAAATACATACCTAGATGAGTTGATAGCCAAATTATTGTTTGTTCTGTGTTGGCTGCATAAAAGGTGTAAAGGAAATAGAATTTGCTTTTGTGTCAGTATACTTGTTATTACAGGAGGATATTTTATGCTGTGGAATTGGTCTTTGATTAGCATGAAGTAGAAGAGTCTTCACCTAATAGCAGCCTTCCAACACACAGAAGGAGGTCATCAAGAAAGACGAAGCTGAGATGTTTGGAAATACATGATGGGAGGATGACAGTGGACACAAGTGGAAATGAGAGAGGCTCTTCTTGGCTAGGAGAAGAAACCTCTTCACCATGAGGACATTCAAGCAGCAGAGTGAGTTGTCTGGAGAGGCTGTAGTCTCCCTCCTTAGAAGCTTTCAAGACCTGACCCGCTGCAGTTACACTACTACTTTGATACTATACCATATCAGTACTCTTACACGGGTAAAGTAATTCTGTTGTAGTTGCTTAAATTGCTCCCTCCCTTACCTGGTTTCACCAGTTGCTTATTTGCAGTATGTTTGTCATACTGTGTATCAGTTCAACTTTATCATGTTTGGGCAGTCTCTCCACTGTGTGGCCTCTGTATAGTATGACTGGTCATCTGGTAGGTACGGATGATTTACCTTATTTTCTACAGCATCAACTTACACCAGCTAATCTTTCAGAAATTGGTTCAGTTTTATTTTTATACACTTTTAAATAGTGTACTCAGTGTGTGATATTTTTTAGCATTTTGTAGTGTCTTTTTTTAAAAAACATTTTCAAATATATGAGCATTTATGATTGTTATAACATTCACCATCATCTTTGCTCAGGTGCATTTTTATGCTGTTCACCTTTAAAACCCTAGCCATTGCAGCTGATACCAGACAGGTTTCATTCCATTTGAGTTTTAATTTTGATGACATTTGGCATCATTCTAACAAATTGTGCGCTACACCAGTGTGCTGAAAAGATGAGTTTCTTTAAACACACCTGATAGCTGTAGGATAAATCTTCAGATGAGTCTGAAGCATTAATTTTTGCTGTTACTAGCTATTTTCTCCTTCACAACAGGGGCTCTGTAGCTATATATATACTGTTTTTTGAGGGCATCTATGTGACTGCCATTAGAACAGGGCTGTTTCTGTACCTAAAGCAGGTACGCAAGCACAGCCTTGGTACACCTTGTATGTCAGAGAGCTGGTACTAGTTACTGATCAAGTAGTTTTTGAAATATAAGCGGTTACAAGGGATGCAAAGCATTGCTAAGCAACTTCAAAGCTTGTTTCAGTCCCACTATTCCCATTCCAGTTTTCCAATTTCCAAAAAAATTATGTTACATGTACATAGAACATTCTCTTAAATGTGGAGATTGCTCAGCTGGCTTGCTGCAAAACTATCACGTTACTTCTAGGTAGTTATCATTAAACTGGGCACAAGGCTCAGCTTTCCTCATCCAGAAAACATTGTGAATAGCTTTCTGCTGACGTGAAAGTGATAGAGTAGGAAGTAATTATGTGTCCATTTTTTTTTACAGTGATTGAGATTGCCCAGGGAAAAGGTGATAGAGTGAAGTCAGATGTAAGTTTATACACTCGCAGGAGCAAATACTGCAGAGGTGAGCTTACTGGGAGGTGTGCAGTGTTTTGGAAAGCTGTAACACTGAGAGGTACTGATAGCGCCATGTATGCTGCGATGGCTTAAAAAATGTGAGGCTTAACTGAAAGAAATACTGAGTAGCAGTAATGTAGCTGTGCTGTGTTACTACTTTATATGGTATTGATGGTACAACTGCCATTTTGTTAGCTTCCACCGTCCAAGCATTCTGCTTTCTGATGAATGTCAGTGAGGAAGACTGGTTCCAGGAAAAAAAACCTCAAAACAAACAAACAAGCCATCATGTAACCACATTGCTTTGTAGTGAAAAAAGAAAACCTACAGGAAAAAAACCCAAACAAACAAAACCAATAAATCAAAACCACAACCAACCAACCAAAAAACCCCCAAACAAACAAAACACAAAAAACCCCTCCACAAACAAAACAATAAAAGCTACTTGATTCATCTTTCTTATTCAGGAGAAGAGTTCTGTATAGCTGAAGTTTGTACACAGCAATAATATTTATGATACCATAAGGATATTAAACAGAAAGGCATATCATAATCTAAAGGTTGAAGCCTGAATCTAGATAAAATGAGAAAAACAAGGCACATGGGGAATCAAAAAAAACCCCAAAACAAACAAAAAAACAAAACAAAAAACTCCCACACAAAAAAACCCAAAAGCAAAACAGAACAAAAAAACCTCAACCAAACAAAAAAACAAAAAAAACCAACCTAAACCACATAAATAAGGTAACAATTGTAACTATAGGACTAGGTATGTGGTAGAACCTTTATATAACTTCATATATTTAAAAGTAGATCATTTATTTTTCAAAAGGAAGAGGTATAGCTTGCCCATAATTTAGAAATTTGTCAGATATTACTGAATATCATTTTATGCTCTAGATTACAAAAGAAATTAGGCAAATAATGGTGACAGGTATTATGACATCAGGAAGGAAAGAAGCTGCCAAAACAGGACCCTCTGCTTGAGGGAAAAGAGAATTTTCTCTGGAAATAGGTTAGTGTGTCCACATGGCAAATGTCTCCTTTGGACATAGTCCTGGGCAACAGGCCAGATGATGTCCATCCTCAGACATTCTATGGGAAACTTCAACAGTATCAGGCTGGAACAGGCAGAGGAAAACAAGCTATAGTCAAGGAAGGCTTCTTGCAGCTAAAATAAGATCCTAGCCCAAGTCTCAGTGATGACAGTTAGGAAAGACCTTTTGAGAGACATAGTGGACTCTGCCTGAAACAGAGTAGCAACTGAAAGCTACAGGACCTTCAGTGATGGAAAGGTGAGGAGGTACATTTTTAAACCTTTTTATGTAAACTGTTTCATCTAATAGAGTTGATCCACATCTATTTAGAGAGTTGGTTTATTACAGCCTCTATAGAGTCTATTTTTAGATGTAAGAAATCTTACAATTTGATAAGTTCCAGAGTAGTGTGCAGGTAGCTGCACTGCAAGAACTTGATCAACATGGAGTCAGGTGCAGAGATCACAGCCTTGGAAAGCACAGTGACAATAACAAAGCCTCATTCAAAACATGCTGAGAAAAGGAACCAGGGTTTCTTTATGTAATTTGGTTGGTTGGTTGGTTTTTGCACACATTGTGTTTTAACCTCTGCCTGTGGCTAAACCCCATGCAGCTGCTTACCCACTCACTACTCCCCACCCCCTGCAGGATGGGGAGGAGAATCGGGAAGAAGAATAAGGTGAGACCCTGTGGGCCGAGAAAGACGGTTTAATAAAACAACACAAAAAGAGAAGAAAACAACAGTAATAACAATAACACTAATGAAATAATATATAACATTAGTCATAGAAACAGCAGGGCTCTACCTGAAACACCGCTTTCCCTGCTCCAGCTGCAAGCTCAAGCCACACAGTGGAACAAATCGAAAACAGGCACCCCTGCCTTGGGCCAACCTCCCCTTATCTAGCAGGCATGATATCAGTATGGTATTGAATATCCCATGGGCTGGTTTAGTTGTTTATCCTGGCTGTGGCCCCTCCCAACTGCTTAGGACAGCAGTTGCTCATGGTAATTAACCTGAACCAGCATATCATGTCATTTAGCTATCACAGCGGGGAAAAAAATACATGTAGGTGGCTGTTGATCATCAACAGATAGACATCCCAGATGAGGAACTCCTGCAACCACTGCAAGAGAGGAAAATAAGGAATCTATGCATGATGAGGGCTGGAAAGGAGTGAGGAAAGCAAAGAAGAGAAGGATTTCAACCATGCTAAAAAATACTGTATTACCTGCAGCATACTGTTACGAGTTCTATTATAGTCCAGATGAGAAGCTGGGGAAATCTCAGCTTCCAAGTACTTTTTCCATTGTCTGGGTCACAAAATTATGTCATCTTTGTTACTGTTCAAGTTACACTGTTACCACTAAATACAGCACAATCCAGGATCTACAAAAGCCTTTCTGGCAAGCATTGTCATTCTGCTATATTTATTTCTTAATTGTCTTCTCCCTGAGTATGACAGGAAGGGTTAGTAACACTGTCTGTTCTGAGAGAAATCCTGGCTTGATTGAATTCTCTCTCCACTACTCCTGGCTCACAGCAACTAAATAGCAACGGGTCATAGAAACTAGGTGTGAAATTCTGTCCCAGCTGAAGTTTATAGTAAAGGATACACTGGTTTTACTGAAGCCAAAATTTCACTTTAAATAAAATAACTTGCCAACACTTCCTGGGATTTGCAGAAAGACACAAGTGTTTTGCTTGCGCTAACTTTCTAGCTAGTTCTCTTCATTCTTTCCAGCTGGAGCTCAGAGTGGAGTTACCTAGTAGTGGTCTCCCACAGGCAGCAGGGAAGAGAATGACCCTCTGCTAAGAAAGCAAATCTGAAAGCAAGAGAGCAAGGTCATTAACAGAACTGGGATCAGTCCCATAGGAGAAAGATTACTTCAGGAGAAACAGTAAGAATTACAAAAGTTCATTGCAATATAAGGATTATTGAAGATGTTTAAAGATGTTTCAGTTTTTAAGTTAACTATAGTGACTTCTTTTTGTTTTCAGTGTTATTTAATTAGCTATTAAGTTGAAGAAGCTATTTTCAGATGGTTTTGTCACTGTATCATTTTAATAGTGATTTATTTTCATTTTTCCTATATTGTGGTGGTCTTGTTCTTAATGTTGACAGGTTTTCAGTAAATCATTGTTAAAGGCACTTCTCAACTGTCTCAAAGCTATGAAGACATTTTAATAAATATTTTAACTTCAGAGAAAAGAAGGTCAATACTACTGAAATATGTGAGGAAAAGGGGAAATTATGGCTTGATTCTATATTTCTTAGGCATCAAAAGCATACCCCTTGGCTACATCGGAAAAGTAAGATGAAATCTGTAATTAATTCTGATATATAGTCTTTGTTTAATGTCCATTCCCACTTAGATATGTGGAATGAGCCATATAATGATATTTCACCATTCTCTCAATTTACTGTTAAATGGAAAAACTTACAGGACACTAAAATTGGTAACATCTAAAAAAGAACTGCCTTGCATGATAATCTACATTGAAAGAGATTAAGTGAATCTGACTTCATCAAGGTTAGCTTGTGATTCTTCAACAGAGATGAAAAGGAATCCAGCCCAGCCCATTTGGCTGTTCTATGTCAAAGGATACCCTAGTATCTTAGTTTTAGCTTCCATTTCTTTCTTTCATTTTATCTTAATGCCTTAGCTCCTGACTGTCATACCAATAAATAGTTCAAAGATGGAACAGAAATATATTACTAAATTACTTTGAGGGGGTTTTTTTATTAGATATTTTAGTTCACATAGGTGAGCAGTGATGGCCTACCATGGGCTAAATATCAAAGAATCTTTCCTGTCTCCTGCCCCTTTCCATTCTCTGGGTTTCCTTGTCTTGTCTCTCCTGTCTAGAGACAAACTGTCACCATGCAGGCAAGGTAAAGGATTGAGGCTTTGGTGGGACAGTGTTTTAGAATGCAAAGGCATAGACTGAGAAGTATTTAAAAATTCTGAACCAAGTTATGATA
This sequence comes from Ceryle rudis, assembly GCA_033439905.1. Taxonomy (NCBI): domain Eukaryota; kingdom Metazoa; phylum Chordata; class Aves; order Coraciiformes; family Cerylidae; genus Ceryle; species Ceryle rudis. Next base: position 8,777 of record JAAGNO010008350.1, on the reverse strand, counting down.
TGAAGGAAAATATGGGAAGGTGGGGATCTGAATAGTTAACAACTGTCTGCACTCCCTAAAACCATCTAGAATGTAAGTGGAGAACTCTCTTCTACACATTTTAAAATTTATATTTAATATTCTCATAAAATTACGGGAGGAAGTCATCCACTAAAAATATTACCTAAAATTTTATTATCCCTTAGATGATAAAATTAGCTTATATTTTAAAAGGATATGCACACCTTTTCTGTAGGTCAAGGTAAGTTTGTGTTACTAAAACTCTTGAGGACAGCTGCTCTGAATGTAAGTAGAAGGGCTTTACATGGATGTAACTGAAACTACGTATTTAATCATGTCTGCTACAGGCAATGCTTGTGGAATATTCATTTAAGTCCTCTGTACATAGATTTTGATTTAACTAAAAATGCAGACTTAAATTGGTTTAAGCCTGTAAAATTTTCTTTGTGAACAATTTACATAATTGTAAAAACGTGTAGTAGTAGTGTAGGTCATTTATGTAGTTAATTTTTAGCTTTAAAAAGAATATAAATATCTCTAAATATCTAAGAGTACCTTACTAAAGGTATCTAAAAGTTGTACTGGTCCTACTAAACACATTTATTTTAAACTTGGAATCCACAGATTCTCTAAAACTTCTGACCAAGCATAGATTCAGTTGAGAAATTTAGCTGTTAGGTTGACATTAAGACTACTGTCACTCTAAAATCAAGGAAGAGAGGCATTTCCAGAGAAGAGTTAATCCTGAATCTGCATCTCCCAAGGGAAATTACACCCTTAACTTAGACATCTCAGGTGCCTCACATAACATGACTTTCATTCAGGTTTCAACACACTTGTTCTTTGGTTACATCTACAGATAGGAACCTATCTCAGTTCCATGATTTTTGTGGCCTGAACTAACTGATACTGCTTAAAGGTGGACATAAACTCATGTTTAATTTGCTTTTGATTTATTAACTCTGTGGTCTTCACACTGCAGAAATACACCAAATCAAGTGAGTATGTGTAGTTCTTTGTCCTCCTGTAACTGCAGAAGTGCACTTGGGCATAGACAGCTTCTTCCTCAGTGCACTGGGAACATTCCTCCAGCAGTTTGCCATGTGGTACCACAGGCAGCCATGGGATACACTCAGCCTACTGGTTTATGTAGTAAAGCTCAGTACTAGGGAGGACTCTGAAGAAGGCTTGCCAGCTTTGTCATTTGGAACTAGGCTAGTCTAATTTGGCATTTAAACATCAGTCCTGATTGCAAGAAATACTTCTGCAGGGAAGCTAAACCCTGTGTGAAGACAAATGCATGCCTGGTGCAAGCTCTTCTTTCTGTTCTATTTAGAGGCATTCTATGGTTAGGGTTTTTTGGGGTTTTTTTGGTTTGGTTTTGGTTTTGGTTTTTTGGGGTTTTTTTTGACTCCTGTCGACAGGCTTAGTTTATTCAGTTTCAGCTTTTTTCTGCTTTTGTCCTCCAGGTGTCAAATCCTCTGTTGAAGTAAATTTTTAAGTTCCTTAAAGATCTGTGAAGTATCTGTAGAATTATTCCTAAAGAAATTACCTCTATTCTAAGTGCTGGGAAATGGAACAATAATGTAATAGGAGAGACAGGCTCAACTTTGTTGGTGAATGTCTGAGCAAATCAGTCCTAAACCAGTTCAGTTTTAGACTTTTTTTTTTTTTTTTTTCTTTATTTTAAGAATCTGGCCTTGTAGTTTTAATACGGAACCAAAGTTACTTCTTCCCAAATAGTTTTGAATGTATGTCAAGCTATAATTATTCATCCTGAAAAGATTTGGATGAACACAATTTTATTACACAGAATTTTGTGTCTTCACGAAAAGTGTCTCCGCCTTCATTCACAAGCAGGAGCTAAGGTTGAATTCTTCTCTGAGTACAGCCTGATAACATCTCAGCAATGTACTTACCTTCAGTAAAATTTGTATTTTTACCTAAGGTCATCTTCCTACCATAAGTTTTATGATTAAGGACATTCTTCACCGTGTGCCTATGTCAGATACTACTGCTCTAATAATTCTAGATTATATCTGCTGATTTAGCCATGAACTCTAAATGCATTTCAATAATTTTGCATGTGAAAATCTAGCCTCACTAAATAGTTGCACAATGCCACTTTAAGTTGTTAGTATGTCATTGGTTCCAGCACAAATAATTGGTTCCAGCTCTATTATTCAGCGACTAATTGGCAAGATTACGTTAAGTACTCAGTTAAAATAACCAACAGGGTATATATCTGGATTCCACTTACCAGGAAAGGGAAGAAACCAGAACAGTTCCTAGCTGCTCCAGGTTTCATCAAAATGGCATACTCATGCTAAATTGCCTGGCCTTGCTCCAAAATTAAATTCATCCATCGTGTCCAAACCACATTTGACATGCCAAAAATAAACAATTTAGAGGTTGATGCACATGTTACGCCTGATACACTACACAGCTACATTTGTTTTAAGAGCCTCCCATTTATTTAAATACTGGCATTTCTAGGAGTTTGTGTTTGATTTTGCATTCCTATCAAACAGCAAAATGTATTTGAATCACAATGCATAAAGATACAAATGTTTATGAAAACAGTCTGATAAATTCTTCCTTTCAACTGTCATTTTCTATTAGTGCAGAAATTCCTCAGATCCTAAAACCACATATATACACCTGGTGATATAGGATGTTGACTTGCAATATGTACAGGTCAGTAGGCTGTTTCACAGGGCATGTAGCAGCCAGGGTGGGAGTTTTTGTGCATGTACTTCTGTCTTATAGCTGCAGCCTTTAAGATGCTATTGAATTCAGAGTTCTTTTATGCCTGAGATCACGACTAGATAGCTCTAGGAGACATGAAGCTTAAATAAATCTGTAAAATTACTGACTTAGAAGTATGTTGGTTAAATCCTGAGAACTCCTAGATGAAAGGATGCAGAGATACAGTTTAAATACGCACTTAGTTTGACTTCTCAGATGATTGCGCCTATTTATTCAGCAATAAATATGAAGAAAATACTTTTCATTTTATTACTTCACTTTTATGTCTCTTGACAGTATTGAGATTGAGCATTAAAATACAGTAAGTAGCTCTGCATGAACTCAGAATCTTGGATGTGTTAATACATAATTGTAGCTACTATGCTGATAAAACTGATGGTCACATATATGAGTTAGTCTTGTAAGGGCAAATTTGTGGAAGCTACTTTCTGAAAATTTGAAGCAGCTACTTTGTAACTGGACCTAAAAGTGATTTATTTATCATTGTAGTGTTCTGTTTTTAAAGAAAATTTGGGCAAATTAGATGGATAGAAGGGACACCACAGTAGCAGACACTGGCTAATACTGAGACTTGTAAATTCTTAGGTGTATTTGTTACAATTTAAAATGCAATTTTAACTGACATTTCTCGAAATATCTATGCTTTGTCTTCCTGAAGTTTAAAAAAAGAAGCACAGAATACGTAGCCTTCTGGTCTAAAATAAAGTTGCCTTTTAAGCCTGAAGGGCTTATACCGCCTGGTCTATTTGTAGGATCTGAAACTTTAGGAAAGTACCTTTCCTTTGCTCTTCACCTTCCTTTTACTAGTATTTACATTACATGAATTTTAAATTAACATATTTCACTGCTTTATAGATGTTTTCAGAGTGCATGTAGGATTTTAGCATATTCATACAGAAGTATTGGGCAAACACTGGTAATTCCCAGCACAGCTGCCTAAAACCTGGCTTTCATCTTTTCATTAAATGTAATGACTTTTTAAGACATATGGGTACTTCAGTCTAAACCAAACCAGATTATATACTTTGACTTGATTTGGAAAATCAACCTTCATCTTTTCTTATCCTTAACCAGCTGTTAGATCATATACTTTTTTCTTGTACAATATGAAAGCCACCAAAAGGCACGTATCCCCCATGTTACAGGTAGGATGAATTACATATGAAAGAGAGAAAGGAAACCAATGGTAAACGTTCAGAATTTTTTCTTCGTTGTGTATTTCTTTGTGTTGTTTGTGAAACAATAGAACATGTGGTGAGCTGTTTGTCATATGCCAGAATGGTTATATACTTGCACTTATTTATCCATAGGCAAACAAAAATAAAGTATGCCCTTTAATAGATTAAGGACATACACATTTTGACACTATTCCTCTTAGCACTGTTTCTCTAAGCCTGGACTGGACTTATGTTTTACAGAATTCTACAAATCCAGCACTATTTCAGGTTTGAATAACTTAACTGAATTTTTGTAGTAACACTTCAAAGCACCGTATATGCACAGCAATGTATTTTTCTAGAATGGTAATGGATACTTTAAAGTCATATGACACAACTGTTGACATGTTTGCAACTGGTAAATATAAGCAATATATCAAGAAATGTATGTAGTTAATTTGAAATGTATATATTTTGGATTAAAATGTAATTATTAAAAAAATGAAACACATTAGGACGAGATAGCGCTAAACATTTATACAGCTAGCTCCACATTGGGATTATCCGTGGCATTGGAATTGGAGATAAAAGTGCAGATTTTTGCTGTTGTTGCCTTACCATTGTATTTATCAGTATTTGGTTATTTTAAGGCGTGTTACAAAGTTTCCAAGAGTGGATAAAATGTCTGAGCCAAGACAACTAACCCCACAAAAGTATAGCGGTAAGTATTCTCTCTGCATCTTTTTGACAGTTATTTTGGTCCCTTTGCTGAGAACTTGAGTTCAGAAAAAGAAGTAGCAGTTGGGCTTTTCTCTTTTCCTCTCCTGTAAAAGAAATGAAGTAACACCCAGTTTTTCTCTTGGCTTTGCTGCTTGGAGTGGTTACTGTGTGTGCACTTGCATATAAGTAATTCCTTTTTGATGTAATTTTTGCCAAAGTTCCCCTCATTTGAGTGACATCTTTGCCCCATTTACATCAATGTTAAAATCTCCATTAACTTCCCCAAGGCTGGTATTTCACCTGTTTTGTCTGAGTTCACTGTAGTTCAGTCTAATGTATTTAAAAGCATTTATATTTTAATTGCTTCAGTGGAATGCAGTTGTCGTGACCAGCAAATCGTGCAGAGGGCAGAAAAGATCATCTGGCAAGGAACAATCCCACATAAGGGTTTATACAACAGAATAGAAATACTAAGTTCTACATTCAGTGAGAAATAGCATGGTAAGGGGTGTTTCAAATTAATCTCTTTTTTAAAAAAAATGTTTTCAAGTAGAATACTGATGCTTTTAAAGAGTTTTGTCAAAGTTTGCAGCTTCATTCCTGCATATGCGTTGTCATAAGCAACACAAGTTAAAAATGTAGGTCTAATGAGATGGAGACAAATCTGTTAGCACCACACAGACAAGAGTGAATTATGCTACTTGGCTGGTTTGGATATCTAATCCTGACGAAAAAGAAACAAAGGTTGAAAGTAAGTGTCAGCAATAAAGAAAAAAATTCTAAAAAATAAAAAGTCTGTCTCTTTGCCCCCCAATCTCTCGCACATCTCTTCCCCCTGCATTTTGCCTCCAACTGCAGCTGCAGGAAAAGCTGTTCAGTGGAGCAAGTTCACCCTTGGCGCAGGAGATGGAACGTGCTCTGCACGTCTGTGCTAAGTATGGCTTCAAACTTAAACTGCTCGCTTTTCTGCTTCTTGGCGTATTTGCATTGGTTCTTGCCTGGATCTGGATCTAATCCTGTCTTCTGTATGCAAGTAAGTGCTTTAGCTAAACTCTCAGATAACTCTGTTACTGCAAAGGTAACATGGGATATCATCCATTTCCTGTGAGTGCTTCACTTCATCAGTTTTTCCAGTACTTCCCAGACACAAAGGAGTTGAAATGATGTATAGACAATGTTTTCTCTGGAGTGCACCAGTAACTGTTTGCAGGTGAACAAGAGTGCAGGTGGTTGCGATTTCTAAGCTGTTTATGATAACCGAGATGTTTCTCCAGTTGTGGCTTTGCTTCTTATGTTGCGGGAGGCAGAGAGAAGCTGGAGGGTTTTTTTGGCTCATGACAGAAGTTTGTAAACAGTGATTCCCAAATTTTATGTCTCTAGACATTCAAGACTGTATTTATTAATATGAGCAGTGTTGTCCATAAATACATATGGTGGCAGTATAGCTGAGGTCCTCGGCTAGTATAAATCGGTCTAATTCCTTTGATTTATGTGAACTGGCATAATCCTGTTTACTTGAAGATCTGGGACAGAGTACAGGAAGCGTATGTGTTAGCCAAGGAAGGTTGTAGTAGTTTCTAATTCTTCTACTGACTGCTTTCATATGAATGCAGAGTGTTTTGAAGTTGACATGGTCCAAATTTTTGACTTTCTATTTGGAGTATCAGTATCTCAGTAAGTGGAACAACATCCTTGGTTTAGGGGTTATATTTCTTATTGCTTCATAGGAAATGAAGACCCAGTTTGGAGTTGAGCAGTAATGAAACTCTGTGAGACAGAAATATTTCTTTAAAGGATGAACTGATGGTATGTGCAAAGTGTTATGCAATTAAAATGTTTAACTAATTCAGAACTTACATTCATTGAAATTAATAAGACATTGTATATTCATGCAAAGCAGCTCAATCCAGATATTCAGGGTATGTAAAATGAAGTAAAGCAAAAAGATTTTAAGAATTTTGTAGCTTGAAAGAGCAATGAGAAATGCAGTTGTTTTCAAATCAAAGATGATAATGCCTTTCACTAGGAGCAGAGCTTTTACAAAGGGTCTTTCAACGGAGCATCTCACAACTCTGCTTGAAACACTGAATTAGGGCTCAACACTGAAGCCTTTATCAAATGAACAGTCTGAAGGAGAAGGGAGTTCTCTGATGATTTGTCAGCTGTAGGATTGGGCTCTTGCGCCTCACCCTGTGAGGTAAGGCAGCTTTACTTTCTATAATTTACAGAATGAGCAAGCAAGAAGTGTGACTTGCCTAAAGTTACACCACAGGTCTGTGGCAAAGTTGTGGATGCTCTGGCAGGCGTGTGCATAAGCTGCAATTTCATCTTTCTCTCATGATTCTAAGTTGGGAAGAACAACAACTGTTTTGAAATTTAAACCAGAAAGATAATCACGTCTTTCCATGTGGTTTGTCGGTTATCCTGGCTAGTTATCTTGACTGAAATGAGAAAACACTTTTCAAAATCTGTTGATGGGGGGAGTAAAAAGCTGCCTATGAATTTTCTGACCTGAAGACCAGGTGGGCTAAACTGATGTTAAGCTTGTAAATTTTTGTATAATAGTCATTACCTCCCTTTTTCCCCCATCAGAACGATTCTACCGGAGGAAAAAAAAAAAAAAAAAAAGAAAATGTGTTTTACATATATATAAATGAGCTATGTTTAATTAAAGCCCTACTTAAGTCTCTGTCGTCTGTATAGCTATTTCTAGTCATTTTACTTTTTGCTGTCCTCCTATCTGCTTTACATCTTTAAAATGCAGTACGGAAAACTGCCACAAGCACACTTGGAGAACCTGAGAAAAGTGCAGTTTCGCACATTCCGATGAGAGCCAGTGGCAGTGCTCAATCTCACCATTTCATCGCAGACCGATGATACTACGCTGCAAGAACGTTCAGGTTTGTAAATGATAGATTTTTGGAAGACAAAGCAAATGTTAGTAATCTGCTGTGCTTTGCAGCATCAGTGCCATAAATAGGTGCACTCTCAGTTACTTGAGGGGTTGATTTTTAAATTTATGACAAAGTATATAAAATTAATGATGTATGCTTACACACATAAATAGATATGTAATAAAAATCAGTTTCAGCCAATGTGCTAAGGTACGTAATTGATTCTTTGCAAAAAGAAACCAGATACGCTTTCATTCACGTGTCCGTACTCTGGCAGTTTAATTCATGGAACTGGTGAGTGGAGGTTTCTTCTTTTTCAAGTAGGGGGAAGGAGAAATAAAAACATTTCTTACATTGTTACTGGACTTGGGATATACAAATACGATTATGTAAAATCTGTGTCTGGGTGGCTGTTTGTCTTTTCTTGCAGAGTATTCTGTGCTCACTGAGTGGGAGGGTCACACGGTGTGAGACTAATAAGGATAGAGCTACATCCCCCTCCACTACTCTTTGGAGCCTCACTCCAGCAACTCCTCGGCACTACAGCAGCTCTGTACAGGCATTTTCAGTGCTTCTGGGGGACATATTAAAATAAAAATTAAAGGTAAGCAACTCGTTATTTATAGTCAGTTGTCTAAACCTCACACATGCACACACACTACAAGATTACTGGGTTGTTCTGTGGGGGTTCTTGGTTTTGTTTTTCAAAATTACCATTTTAAGTTTATCACTGATTTTGCCAATATTAACTATGTCCTATATAAACATAATGTACATTTAGTAAGTTTTTAATGTACTGTAATCAGTCTATGCTATGAAATTCTGCTTATGATTGTGTAAATACACTGTTTATGTTTGTGGGTGACTGTAGGTATACGCTAACACAAACAGTCCTACTAAATTTGCCATCATTTACAAAACCGACTAAACTGTTGCAAATTGCCACAACGCAGAACTTATTAATTGTATGCATATACTTACATTTAAAAACGTACCCCTTAGCGTGTATCATTCTAATTGGCACGCGTATCGAGCGGCCTACATCCAGTTACTTGAAACATACTTGCGAGCGGCAGCACGGGTGGGAAGCGCCGTGAACGCTCTCCGGGGTGGGGAGGACCCGCGCAGTTTAGCAGCTCCCGGGCAAACCGCGGGGATGTGGAGCCGGAGGCGCAGGTCCCCGGCCGGGTGGCGCCAGCGCTGCCGCACGGCCTGTCCCGGAGCCCCCGCCGCTGTC
>JAAGNO010008349.1:0-21097 GCA_033439905.1 Ceryle rudis | reverse complement strand
GCCACGCCCCCCCCCCACCCCTCCAACCAACAATACAATCTTTTTCATCCCCTCCCCCCCCCCCCCCCCCGCCTCTAATGAACAAGTGTACACAGATGAGATAGTTTTGGCTCATTGATTTACCCATTTTTCTGTTTTTCTTTAAGGTCTTAAAAGATAAGAAGGAGAGTGGAGGAAATCACACAATGGTAGCAGATAAAACTGTATGTATATTGAATTTAAACAGCAATTTTAATTTGGTTTTGGTTGTTTTTGGTTTGTTGCTTTGTGTGGTGTGTGTTTGGGTTTTTTTGTTTGTTTGATATTTGGTTTTTGTTTGTGTTTTTTTTTTTGTTTTGTATTCTTACACACAGACAAAATAGTGGTATCATTTACAGGGATGGTGCAGTTCTCTGCTGTTATGACACCTGGATTATTTTTTTTTTTAGCTTGAAACTAGGTAGCACTGTATGGAAAACGAGAAAGCAGTAACAGAAAAAGAGTAACTGCTGCTTCTGTATGTGAAATGTAGAACTTGTACCATTCAAACTGCTCGTATAAGTTAAAAACTGAATTTTTTTTAATAGTAATGTGAAATTATCATTGTTATGATCTGTTTTACATGGCGACTAATACTTAAGAGATTATATTTGGTTTAATCTTTTAAGTAGTCAGTGTTTTAAAACATGGTACCTAATGAGTGATAACTTTTTGATTTTCAAATCTCTTTGTGTTTTTATTATACGTTATGTTCAAGCCTTAACCAGGCACGATTGTCTTAATAACTTGAAATTGCATGTCCTGGGTGTCAACAAAGAAAATGTATTTAACTGTCTGTGTATTTACAGAGGCATTTACCTTTAAGCTAAAACATAGATAGCTGTGTGTGCAATTGTGGAATAAGGAATCAATGCAGCAAGTGATGGAGATATTTTGAAAGGGAAATTGGTGTATTAAAAAATGCATCCATTTTCTTTTAAGTTTCCTGTGTTTTTAACCAAGTCTTTTAATTTCAGTCAATATAAACATAATTTTTTTTTTTTCATTATATAAAACTCTGTTGGCTTTAGGTCTTGTAGATAGGAGGTTTCTTAAAAAATTGCATGCTTTTAATACTGAAATTCTCTTGGAGAGGCTTTTACAAGGATAGTCTTTGTGGTAATTGGGCAGTGGTCATGCAAGTGGCATACATGTAGATAGTTTTAACCTTAAAGCTTTTGGTAAATGTTACAGTTTCTGAGATGGCTAGAACTTCTTCAGTTGTGGAATTAACAGTTTTCTATGCTGGTACTCAGAGAAACATCTGTTTTGTTTTATGGTGCAAATATTTATCTGGACAAGCTTCCTCTTGTGAGTTCATTGGCAGGGTTTGAGTCTTACAGGTATGAAAGCTGTTGCAGGGGCAGCAGTAGTTCCCACAGGAAATGACTGCTAGGGAATTTTTTTTACTTTTCAGCTACCTCTTCTATCTTCACCAGGGAGTTCTGTAGTTGTACTTTGCAAACAATTGATGTCAGGAGGGAAGAAGTATCTGCAATGGACCTAAAGTTTCTAAATTGAGAGAAAGGGTGCTTTGCTGAATTCTCTGTAGCTTTTGCAGTATGTTTCAACTGACTCTTGCAGTAATCCAGTACTAAATTTGCAATCAGGTCTTTGAGGATTCAGCTGGATTCAAACTACTAAATTTTAGGTATTATGTCTAATATATAGATTTAAAATTTAGATATCAAACTACTAACACTTGTTAGTGTTTAGGCCTTAGAAGAGATTATTTTCACATGTGAGATATGACTACTTCTGTCCTTTGTATATTCTTGGCTATGCGCTGTTTACACGTAGACATTTTATTTTCAGACAATGAATGCTGTTATGAAAACTTGGCGAGATGGGCCATATATATTTATTGTGCAAATTGGAGTTGCAACTGCCAAGGATTCTACTACCAGAGTTAAAAGAACAGAGAAAACACCTTCATATCAAAATAAGCCCTTTACAAGTAAGATAGCTATTTGTAATATAAGCTAAAAACATAGTGCCATTTTTAATGTATACCATTCTGAGCATATTCTAAGGTACTTTTAATATATACTGTATGGTTCAACTACATAAGGCATTACCTTTCACTTCACAGATTTAAGTATTACCTCCTACAACTGTCTCCTATCATAAGAAAATAGGTGATTATTAGCGTCTTGAAGATCTTGAAGATCCTAAGTCTGTCAGTTTAATGATGGAAGCAAAGCAGAATCCCAAGCAGTTCAATTTTGGGGTGGTGTTGGTCTGGACCTTTTTGAAACACAACACAGCGATTTATAGTAATAAGCTCAAATCATGTAGAATACAAAGATCATAATTGTCACCTTGAAATTACAACATATTTAACAGTGCTTTGATAACATATCCAAACTTTAGAAGAGTTGTCAAATAGACAAAGTTGATTTATGTGTGTTTCTGATCTTCCCTGTTACTTGTGAATTTCCAGCACAAATTATTTTAAGTACTGCTGTGAGTTAAATTATACACTCCATTACCAAGTTAAATGCATGCTTTCAGCTGAGTGTGTTATGACTCTTACCTTTCTTTGATAAAGTGCAAGTTAGAGTTAAAAGCTATATGAACATTTGGAATTTCTTTATGCTTGAGTGAAAATTAGCTAAGTACTTTATCCATCTTCCTCCTTTTGGTTCTTGTTCAATTTGGTTATTGGATTGTCTTTTGACAGTGACAGTAGAACTGAAGGGACCATATGAATATCTCTCACTTGCGGACTATCCTCTGATGATTGTAAGTAAAACAGCTTTTCTTTAACATATGAAGTTGTCAGTTGATTTCAATCTCATTTAAATACTCTTTGCATACTTTAGGAAACACAAAGCCAGTGTCTCGGAAAAAAATAATTTAGCAGAGGGTAGGGTTTTTCTGTTCGCTTTTTTGTTGGTGGTTTTTTGTTTGTTTTTACTAAGTATAGGGTAGGGAAAACAGACAGACTTCAGATATTTGCATATGCCACTGATGTTGCTCTCTAGATGGTTTGACTTAATTCTTGTCAATTTGTAGTTCCAGAAGTTATCAGTATTGTTAGTTCTAAACTGAGCAATTTTGCTGAAGTTGTTTTTCTCCTTAGCTCATATCTTAGAAAATTTGCTATTCCATGCTTTTATTTACAGCTACCTTTCCATTTTTCACTGCTTGCTTTGTTCTTTTACAGCTTAATCTTCCATTCTCCACCATCTGTCTTATACCCAATGAGGAGGTTCTTAATACTGCCTAGCAGTGAAAGCATAGCTGAACTACAAAGAGCTAATTCCCTTTTTCTTCAAAGGATTTGTTGACTTGGTTGTTAGTTGCCTCTGTGGAGGAGGCTAAGAAAATAAAAGAACTTAAATATTTATGTAGTGTAGACAGACTTTAGTTGGGGATCAATGACAAGTAAGGTTTCTAGCCTGACTGTATTGGCAGGAGTGGCTTGCAAACAGCAGAGCCTGACAGCATTTCTGAAACATCTGCTTGACTTCCTGCAGAAGTAAAAAGCCTGCAGGAGCTCTATTGACATGTAATTCACTAGTGTGAAAATCTCTGAGGCAGGTCTGGAAAAAGGTGTCTCAATGTTTCTAAACATGATCTAGCAGCTCATGTCCTTACCATTTGAACTGCAGCGATCAGTCAGATACAAAAGTCCGTAAGGATCACTAAACTGTGCTCTGAAGGAAGGTATTTCCAGATTGTGAGTGTGTCAGTGAATTGTGCATCTGACTTCAGTGCTGTCCTCTACTTTAGCTAAGTACTTCCTGATATTCATTTATTGTCTTACTTTCTCCTTCTTATCCCTCTTCTTAATTTCAGTGTCCTTTTTGAAAACTTAATTTTGCTCTGGTGTGGTGCCATCATTTAGAAAATTAATAACCGAGTAGCATTGTCAAGCTTATCGTTCACTGTAGGAGACGTGCCCTGAAAGTTCTTCTGAAGCAAGTAACACTTGACAAAAAAAAAAAATCACAAAAATAACAACCTTTAAATGAATGCCTGGGTTTCTTTTTCAGTTCCAGACTTTTGAGTGACCTAAAGTTGGTCAAAAACTGAATTTGCTGGAAATTAACTTTTGAGAGAATTTGTCAAATTATTTGAACAAAGGCATTACAACCATCAATTGCTTATCTCTGTTCTGTGGAATGGTGTGTAAAGGTGATGTGGAAGTTTATTTGTAGAGCATTGTAACTGTATGATGAAGTTAGTAGTAGAAAAATAGGTGAGAAGGGGTAGGGTTTCTAGTACTTGATGATTTGCCTGAGCTCTTATCTGAGTTTTTGAAAGCTAGTAGATACCTTCCCTAGAAAAATTGCCTGTGAATAGATTGGCAGGCTGCTCTTCAAGAGAGAAATTGCTCAGAAATTCAATTACTCCAATTCCCTTTGCTGGCAGTGGAAAATGAGACTGTCACTATGAAAGAATCCAGAGAAGACAAATGAAGCAATGCTTATTTCTAGTCACTTCTGTAGACACTTGAAGAGTTGCTATACTCAGAAAGAAAATGGAGCTGTCTTACAGCTGTGGAATGAAATCAAGGCAATTTTTTCTGGGTCTCAGATTCCTATTTCTTGCTCTTTTTTGTGTGTGTATTAGTTCTTCATGGTGATGTGCATTGTGTACGTATTCTTTGGGGTTCTGTGGCTTGCGTGGTCAGCCTGTTACTGGCGAGATCTCCTGAGGATCCAGTTCTGGATTGGTGCTGTTATCTTCCTGGGAATGCTCGAGAAAGCAGTTTTCTATGCAGAGTTCCAGAACATACGCTACACAGGGGAATCTGGTAGGTAGCAATTGCAGCTTGCAGTTTAATTGATGAGGCATAGCACTCATGGCTTCTGCTAAATTGAGGTAGCAGATGCATATTAAGTATATGATTACTTGAGGATTGTTTCAAAACAAAGAGCAGGTAACCAGAGTTTCTGCATATTTTTATGTGCTCTGAATATGATGATCTGTGTTCTTCTAAACCTAAAATGCTGTTGCTTTCTCTGACTCATGACTGTAGTGTCTTGGGTATGTAAAATGCCAGATTCTGGGGAGTTATTCATTGTAGTATTGGCTTGAAGTTTAAAACAGGTCTTCCTAAGTATAGCTTGTAATTAACTTCTGACAATTGGCATGAATCTTGGGAAGAGACTTTCAAACTTCTCATTGCAGATGACTTGGTAGTCAGCCCATAGCCTGATAATCCATCTTAAATGTTTGATTCTCTCCACATCAAACTTTAGAACTCTGTTTTTGAGTTTTTAGGATGGATGTATACAAATGAAATTCTGTAAGTAAAACTTCATTATGACTTTGGTAATTGGCCATACCCATGATGCAGAAGGCTTTTTTGGTTGACTTGTTTGGAAGACCATTCAGGCTGATCTTACGGATAAACTTTTTATAGATACTCTCTACTTTCTATGGATGAAAATTTTTCAGTAGCTTTTCTTTATGCTAAGTGACTTGACTTTTCTGAAAGCTTACTCCAGATAAAGGTGATACACTTTAATAGCCTACCCTTTGAAAATAATTATGTCTGTTCTCATACTACAATTACATGTGGTAGTTAATAAAACAGAAATTATATTTTGGTGACCTACCTTCCTCTTTGCTTTTGATAGTTCAAGGAGCAGTGATACTGGCAGAACTGCTTTCCGCTGTGAAGCGCTCATTGGCTCGAACTCTCGTCATCATAGTCAGCCTGGGATATGGGATAGTCAAGTGAGTAATTCTGTTACAGCTCTGTTGTGTTCTATTATAAAGCTTTTCATTGTTGGTTTTTAATAACTTAAGGCAGTATCCATCTCCCTGTACTTTCCTACCTAAAAGGTAGATGCTTTAGTTATGTGCTGTAAAGGTCTAGACTCCTTCACTAGTCGAAAGAGGTGTACAGTTCCATATGGTGATGACTCTTCTTCCTACCCCCTTCCATGTACCACTGTTGGGTAGGTTTCTGAGTCACTGTAGAGTTATTCCGCAGACTGGAATGGGAGTTTTATATGCCTTCCTTCTGGGCAAGGGGGGGATCTGCTTTAGGAGGCTTCTGCTGCCAAGATTGCTGCTCATCTGTCTGTTCCCAGCTGTATTCAATGGTAAAACAACATGCTGTGTGGTAGTAGAAGCTTCTAGTAAGTGCAGGTGTGCTAGGGGAACTGGTAAACAAGAGGTGGGCTGAGACTTCTTGAAGTACTTGTAAAAAGCTAAATGGGTTAACTAGGAAATGAAACTGTTTGCAGTCTCTTTGTCACATCATACCAGAAGACAAAATGAATGAAGCTTTGAGCACCATAAAAAAATTATTTCTGGATGTAGAAGTGACTTGTCACAAAGACCTTTTTATTCACATGCTTCTTGTTAGACTCAAGTTGATGTGACTTTACTCCCCCCCCCCCCCTTTAATCTAAATTTCACTTTTTTTTTTCCCGCAGGCCTCGCCTTGGAGTTACTCTTCACAAAGTAGTTATGGCTGGAGCCCTTTATCTATTATTTTCTGGCATGGAAGGTGTTCTTAGAGTCACAGGGGTCAGTAATTGCTTTAATTTTCCCATATGCTCCAGATGCTTCTGGCTTTACTTGCTTATATGCTGAGGGAGAATGCCAGGGCTATCCTGAAAGAAGGGAACAGAAACAAGTGGTTAAATTCTAAGACTGTGGATATGGATTTTTGACAATTATTTTAACTTCGGTGTCTTCTCTATTTATCAGGATATAATTCTAATTCTAAAAATAATCTAATAGTTTTCTGATCAGACAGGTTTCAGACACTGTTCTGCCTGGACCCGTATGTTTAATACTCTGCATTAGGTGGGGCTAGCTGCAGACAGAAATGTACAGCTTGGGTCATCTGGCTATGAGTCTGAAAACAAAACAAATGCAAAAAAAAAAAACCCACAAAAAACCACAAACAAAACTAAAAACCCCAACCCAAAACAAAATACACACATGGAAAAAACACCACAAAAAACCCACCAACAAAATCCCAACAAACAAAAAACCTCCAAACCACCAAAACCACAAAACCAACCAACCAAAAATTAAAAAACCCCCACAAAACAGACAAACAAAACCCACCCAGAAAAAAAACCCCCGCAAAACCCCCAAACATACTAAACCATCACTACTCCAGATTTGGAGATTGTACCAGGGGAAGTGCATGGTAGTGCTGTTGCTATTTGCTTTATTAAGAAGGCATCTCGGGATGTAGATTTCTGTTTTTCTGGTTTTGGTATTTTGGGATAAAATATTTAACATGTCATATATTTGATACTTTTCCAGTTTTTCTATGACACTGTGACTCTGATAGCAAACTTGGCCCTGTCCTTGATTGATGCCTGTATTATTTTGTGGATATCCTTTCATAAACTGCAGAATGTTGCAAGCTTATTTACAGTTTATTATTTCTCTCTTACCCTTAAAAGGACTAAATGGTGATTTACTTGTTTCACTTGGGATGTTTGATAGCTTTTGTTGGACACACAATGGCAATTTTTGCTACTTTGGTTTACAGTTGCCAGTGGAGCAGTCAGTTTGTCCATGGATAGTGTGAAAAGGTTTAATTACTACATCTCTAACAAGCTGTTTCTAGTTCTCTGTAATGGAAGTGGTCAGAGCACACTGTCACAGCAATTGTGTCATCAGAGGCTCCTTTTATTGGTGCTAGATTGACTTAATGTGATAAACTCCTCACCTTGCTAGTGGAGAACTGACAGTGTTGTGTTGTCAGTTCCCCTCTGTGCATTGGGCTAAACTTTGTTCAAACCCTCTACTTCTGTAGTAAAACTCAGAAGCGTTTTGGTGGAGTATTTGTGCTTTCTCATAAAATAGCCTGATCCTCCTCACTTCTCTACCTTGTTTCCTTTTTCAGTTTGTTCTTATTGGCTCTCTCTTTGTCTCTAGGCCCAGAATGATCTTGCCTCCTTGGCTTTTATTCCCCTGGCTTTCCTAGATACTGCCCTGTGCTGGTGGATATCCTTCACTATTTTACTTGGTGGGGGGTGTATTTTCTTTGGTTTTTGGGGAGTTTTTTTTTTGGCTAAACTCTTTAATTTTTTTATATCAGCTTCAAGTATATGTTGTTTCTACTTCTGGTAAAGTTAATAGAACCTCTGTGACTGAGTGTTCAGGTAAGCTTCTGCTACAGTCAGTGGGAGGAAAACTAGATAACCAGTAGCTATCTCTGTTAGAGAAGCTCCCAAACATTGACTAGTTAAGTCTGTCTGTTATCAGTCCTTAATTGTTGAAGTATGAAATTAATTCATTTTAGTGCAGCACTGTAACAGCATGATAGTAGTAGTGGTTCGAGAACATACGCAGTTTGTTTTGAGGTGATTGGTTAGCAATATAAAAACTATTTTTTTCCTGTAAAATTTGTAATTCATCTTGAAATAGGTGACAAAATGGGGCAATATAACCTTTGTGGTGTCTTGACGTATTACACACAACTAACCATAATGTTGTGTGACTTTAGAAACTGCTGTCAAATGCTGAACTCAAAGCCACATACAGCAAAAGCCCTGTAAAGTGTTTTTAATGAAAGTCAATCCCAAAACTCTATTTAAAATGTGAATAGCTTGCTGGCCAGACATGGCAACTCCAGTTCTCTCCTACCATGATGTCTCTCCTAAGCACTTGTTTTGTCACCATGGAAATAAAACTGTTAGCAAAAGGGTGAAGGCTGAGAAATTATGCAATAATTGGATTTTAACTCCTTTCTAGTTCAGACTTGGTTTTCCATTTATCAGAAGTACATCTGACATGTTTCTGGAGGAATGGGTCATAGTCCAAAATGGATGCTTAGATACCATCTTTGTGTGGCAAGAGTTCTAGGTGTAGATGACTGACTAACATGAAAGGGATTGACACTGCTCCTTGGTACCTTTGCCATAGGATGAACTTTTCTTCTGCTGCGTCTGGCCTACTTTTTTGGAGGGCTAAGCATGTGGGTGGGAGAGCTGTTGATTATAAGATCTGTGTCCTCCAAGTCTGACCAGCTTGTCCCTTCAGAGGCTTTCCTTGACTTTCCATACATATTCATCAGCTTAACTCAAACAATGAAACTGCTGAAACTTCGAAGGAACGTTGTGAAACTCTCTTTGTATCGGCACTTCACCAACACGCTCATCTTGGCAGTAGCAGGTAAGTATAAAATTACATTAATCAAGTAAAAGCAATCACCATTTCCATATATGGCTTGATTTGATCACTAAAGCAGATTTCTGATCTAACAGTGGGTCTATGTGGAGTGTTACATTGATATTTCAGAGGCAGTGGATTATTAGTCCTGATGTGAGTAAGACCAGTAGTTCTATGTAGCACCTTTACCAGAGCACTTGTGTTCCTCCTAATCATCTTTCATCCCCGTTGGCTTTATCCTATGCTGTTAATTTCATACAAGTAGTTTTTGCTGAAATCACAGTATCACTGTATGCAATGGGCTTTTAAGATGTCTGAAGACCAGAGTGATTCTTGGAAAAGCAGTATGGGTAGTATTATAACCTAATAACCTACCTTCTGTATTCTGGAAAAATACAGATTCGGATTCTCTTTCCATTTGTAGTAGTAATGAACTGAACTTCAAGAATAAATCCATTGGTGCTTCCAGGTGCTCAGCTCCTCACCTATTTTGAAATGCTATCTGTACAAGGAGGAGGAAACTTCCTTAGGACTGTGAATTTTTTATTTATACAAATAAAAAAGCACATTCCTTGATTAATCAACAGCTCTGATTAAACTCCTTTTGACATCTGGTTCTTAGTCATCTTAGAACACCTTAGTGGAGGGAAGTCTCATCTTCTAAAACTGGTGAGAGCATAGTTTGAGCACTGGAACGTTTGTGGGTCAAGATCTGAATGCTCAGGCATTCAGGCAGATTGTATGGCTCAGTAACTTCAAGGTAGGCTTTAGTTGTCAACTGATAATGAAGCCATGGTTTGGAGGCTAGATGGAAGTGATACAAGAATAGTGAATAGGAATGAGATGTTGGATAAATGCTTTGTGCTTAATTTTTGCTTTGTGTCTCTGAAGAACCAAGAGCACAATATATTGGTCTGCGCCTAAATTACCATGTAGGGTCAGTGCAATAAATCAATCTCCTATTTTTCACTATTTATATCTTTGCCCTTTGAGAATCACAGTTCTGTTAGTTTATATTTGGATTTGCATATATTGTAGTAATAAGCAGCTTATCTGTTTTAATATTGCAGCATCTATTGTATTTATCATCTGGATCACGATGAAGTTCAGGCTGGTGGACTGTCAGTCGGTGAGTTTATTTTGGGTGCTTTCTGTAGTTGCTGCCTCAATAAGTTTAAGTTTGGCAGTGTAAGAGGTGAGATTGGGCCTTCTGGAAACGGGGGTTTTTTTGTGGGTTTTTGTTGGTTTGGGTTTTTTTGTGTTATGTCTAAAGTAACATACCACGTGCTAAAATTCTTACTGTTGTGGGTAACAAGACTCTGTCAGCTGCCTGTAGGTCACCCTTACAAAGAGCTGAGGACATGGAGTCTCTGTCTTACAACTTTTTTCTTTGTGCTGCTGTTTACCTTGACAGGACTGGCAGGAGCTATGGGTGGATGACGCCATCTGGCGTTTACTGTTTTCAATGATCCTTTTTGTCATCATGGTTCTGTGGAGACCATCTGCTAACAACCAAAGGTTCAGCTTTTCTTACCTCTTTCTAAAAATTAACTGTGTTTGGGGAAAGCTTGAAGTACAAAGGTGATTTTAGTTGCTGTATATTGATCCATAAGGATAGTAAGCAGTGTGTGTAGGGGCTTGAGGAGAAGTAAGTGTAAGGAAGTTACGTAGATAAAATTCAATCCTTACCTGGTGGTGAACTTACTTAAAGTAATTGAAGCTTTTGATTATGTAGTTTAGCATAGGTCTTAAAAGCCACGAACTATGCAGAAAAATCAAGTCACACAAATGTTGGGGTAGTGCATCTCTTGGGTGCCAAGAGATACTATTATTCTAAGATACCTTTCATTCCTTCCCTTCTAAAGGTTTGCTTTCTCACCACTATCTGAAGAGGATGATGATGATGAGCAGAAAGAGCCAATGTTAAAGGAAAGCTTTGGTAAGAAATCTTTTTTTTTTCCTGTCTAATTTCAGTGTTGAAGAGACACTTCTGTGGAGGGAGAGGTCTCTTGTTCTCTGGCAAAAAGTTCCTTAGTGCTGTAAAAGTGGAGTCAATGCCTCCCTGTTGCCACTGATTTATGCAGTTGCAGAGGAAACACTGGGTTTATGTTTACTGTTTACATTGCCTGTTTAATTCTGGGGTTTTCAGATGACACTGAGCACACTGTTACTGTTGTGGTTGATTTACCATGTCCACTGGACTTGTGTTTATTAAACGTGTCAAGTCTGATATGGATACAGTCATGATGACAAGGATCTCAGATATGGTTGCTACGCAGTGGGTTAGTTTGCAGTTCTCTTTTAAAACCCAGTTTGAAGATTTTCATTAATTCACTATGTTCTGAATTCTTCAGTTATCTTCATTTTTCATATTAGGGCCTAGTATGGGCATGTTTGACGTAAATGTATGGATTAATATGTTTACATATTCATGAAATTAATTATGAGTGAAAGAATCACAGAATTTCCTAGATTGGAAAAGACCTTTAAGATCGTCTAGGCCAGTCATTAACCAGACCTTGACTAAATTCTGTCCCTCAGCACTGTGTCTATGCAACTCTTAAATACCTCCAGGGATGGGGACTCAAACACTTCCCTGAGCAAAAACCATTCCAGTCCTTGATAATCAGTTCAGTAAAGAAATTTTTCCTCTTATCTAAACTTCCCTTGATGCAACTTGAGGACATTTCCTTTGTTCTATGACTTTTTATTTGGGAGAACAGACTGACCCACACCTCTCTACAACCTACTTTCAGGTAGTTACAGAGAGCAATAAAGTTCTCCCCTGAGCCTTCTTTTCTCCAAGCTAAACACTCTCAACTCTCTCAACTGCTCCTCATAAGACTTGTGCTCCAGGCCCTTCACCAGTTTAGTTGCCCTTCTTTGGACATGCTCTAGTGTCTCAGTGTCCTTGTAGTGAGGGGCCTAAAACTGAACACAGTACTTGAGATGCAGCCTCACCAGTGCTGAGTACAGGGCTAGAATCGCTTCCCTGGTCCTACTGGCCACACCATTCCTGTTACAGGCCAGGATGCTGCTGGCCTTCTTGGCCACCTGGGCACGCTGCTGGCTCATGTTTATCCAGCTATCAATCAACACCCCTAGCTCCCTCTCTGCTGAGGAGCTTTCCAGCCACTCCACCCCAAGCCTGTAGTGATGCCAGGGGTTTTTGTAACCAAAGTGCAGAACCCAGCACTTGGCCTTATTGAAATTCATACCACTGTCCTTGGCCTATCGATCTAGTCTGACCAGATCCCTCTGCAGAGCCTCCCTACTGTTGAGCAGATTGACACTTCCATACAGCTTGGTGTTGTCTGCAAATTTACTGAGGGTGCACTCAATCCCCTCATCCAGGTCATCGATGAAGATATTAAACAGAACTGGCACCAGTACAGAGTTCTGGGGGACATCTCTCGTGATCAGTCGCCAACTGGTTTTAACTCCATGTATTACCACTCTTTGGGCCTGGCCATTCAGCCAGTTTTTTACTTAGCGAAGCGTATGCCCATCCAAGCCATGAGCAGCCAGTTTCTCCATCAGAATGCTGTGGGAGATGGTGTCAAAGGCTTTACTGAAGTCCAGGTAGACAACACCCATAGCCTTTCCATCACCCAATAAGTGGGTGACCATCTTGTAGAAGGAGATCAGGTTATTCAAGCAGGATCTGCCCTTCATAAATCCATGCTGACTGGGCCTGATCATCTAATTGTCCTGCATGTACTGTGTGATGGTACTCAAGATGATCTGCTCCATCAGCTTCCCTGGCACAAAGGAGTCCTGCTCTCTAACACTAGGTTGTGTCTTTTTTGCCACTCATCCCCCTCCTAGTATAAAACCATCTCTCTTCCTTGCCTCCCATGTCCTTAACTGTCTGTTGTAACTCTTTAAGTTGTGCAAAAGGTAGAGTGACATACTCGCTGCTGCTGTCTGTGCACAGATCAATTCTGCTGGGCTGTATAAGTGCTGTTTTGCTAGTTCAGGAGCTGAGGAGGAGTCTGGAATCCCTTGGGAGTGTTTGCCAAATCAGCTATATCTGGCTGGCTGCTGGGCTGGGAGATGCATGTTGCCTCTCAGCTTTTGAGTCTACCAAGTGACTAGTCAGCAGTCAGAAGGTCAAATGAGTTTTGGGAGTCGCATATGTCTTACAGGGGTTGAGGTTGGAAAATATCTCTTGAGGTCATCCTGTCCAAACCCCTTGCTCAAGTATGGTCACCTGGAACAGGTTGTCCAGGACCATGTCCAGGTAGCTTTTGAGTATCTCCAAGGATGAAGAGTCTTCACAGTCTCTCTGGTCACTTGTGTCTGAGTTCCATGCTTCTGATGTCTGGCTTAAATAAAAGGACTAGAAACTGATATTTACTAGGTGAAATTGCAAAATTTGGGGAAAAAAACCCCAACAAAACAACAAACTACTCTGTCAGGAAAAATACTACAAGCCTTTCAGAGGGAAGGCATTGTCTTAATCATTAACTTGTCCATCTTGCTCTGTCTCTTTGGATTTAATGAAATATTCTGAATGAACACTTAACGTACAGTTGATGAACAATCATAGTTCGATTACCTCAATCTTTTTTCCTTCTTTTGTCTTCAGAGGGAATGAAAATGAGAAGTACAAAGCAAGAACCAAATGGGAATGCAAAAGCAAACAAAGCTGTGAGTACGCCCTCCCTATCTCAAGGATATAGATTAATCTCTCTTGTTACCTCCAGTAGTAGCTCAAAAATATGCAAAGTATTCAGCCTATAAATGTGAGTTTCCTGGTTTGCTTCAGAGTGCGATTGATTCAAAAGTATCCTATGTTTACTTCTGAAAAGAAAGTAAAAACATGTTTTTCATCTAATTTTCTGTAAGTGCAATGGAAGCTTTAGAATTCAGTCTGTTCTTTAAGGATGTTTGCACAATCCAGTATATAGATAGAATTGTATAATACTATATTCTGAAATCGAATAATACGTTATTTTAACAAGCTTGTCAGGCTGAGATAGAGGCTGAGCCGTATTTTAAATAAATCACCTAGTTTTGAAATTTGTGATTCATTACTTGAGTGGGGGGATGTGTATATTATTTTGTAGCTACACAAATAGTTTGGGTGGAACGTTTTAAATATATCTGCATTTTTTCCATGTGGCTTATAAGCAGAGGTGATTTCACATTCAGCTAGGAGGTGGGAACTGTCTCAATCTTTCCATGGAGTTCATGCATAAATTTAAAAGTGGAAAGAACCTGTAGGAATTAGTTATAATAGCAGTAATATTTTCATCATTAACATAGCTTTTTTCAAAGATTGGTTGCAACTGTATACTACTTACCTGAGGACAACATGAAAAGTAAAAATTTTCTGTTTTGGGGATGGGAAGGATCAGAAAGGGTCAATTCTCTAATTTCAAAACAAGTGTGCTTGTGTCATGAATTAAGGAGTGTTCATCAGCTAGAAATGAGAAATCCTGACAATACAGTTTACTTTTGCAAAATCTAGTTTATGCTTTTTATAATAATTTTTTGTCTATAACTTTTGAAGATAATGTTCTTTTGTGGGAGGCTGAACTAGATAATGTAAATAACCAAAATTTAATCTGAGAGCCTGCTTTTCCTAGTCACTATTAGACTATTACAGAGATAACAGTAAGTTATAGGTGGGGTTTTGTTTTTTCCTTTTTTTTTTTTTTTTTCCTGGAATGTGTTTTCTGTAATCCAGAAATCAAGTTAAAGGTGGTTGTTTTACTTTATGTTTTGTTGTATATAAATGTTATGTTCAATACTTATTACATATGTAACTGACATTATAAACATAGTATGTTTAAATACATTGTGTTAAGTAGGCTGAGAAGAAAAAGACTTGCATGTGACAGAATTTTGGGAAAAACTTACTTGTTTTCCATTTAATTTCTGTATTTGTAGCAGGAGGATGACCTGAAGTGGGTAGAGGAGAATGTCCCTTCATCGGTGACAGACGTGTAAGTATTTTCATAGTTACAATTAAAGCATTTTTCTGGATGAGGAACATAATATATTAGAATACCTTGTAACTTGTATGCTGCGTTTACCTGAGCAGATACTGAGTTCAGCCTGGAATTGGTCCCTGACTACTTACTGTGCTTCCACTTGGCTTTATGCAGCCTCTCAGACTGACAGTTCATGCCACTTGCACACTTGCTGACTTTAAGGAACACTCTCAGACTGTGAAAGCACAGACTGATTTGTTTGTGCTTCACTGAAGTTAAAACTTAATAAGTACATCCAGAAAACAAAAAACAAATTCTCACTCTTTTTAGTATTCTGGAAAGTTGTTCAGGTATCTTGCTCGAGTGTAAATCACTGAATAATATCACTTAGTTTTCAGCTTCATTTGGAATGTCTGTTGAGTCATTTTTATGCTTCTGGCTATACAGTCAGCTATGCTGGCAGTCCATATTTCTTCTGCTTTTAGTAACTGTTGCATCCTGAAAATGTCAGTGTTTGATTCTAAATTTTTCATAGCAAAACAGAAGTTCACAGATTAATTATGTTCAGAAATTTAAACAGGTTATTTTTGGATTTAAGTCCAAAGCTGTGCTTGAAGTTAATTAAAGACAAGAGATCAAGTGAAGCTTCAAGAGGATGAAAAATTGTGTTTTCCAATTGAATTTGTTATTCCCCAGTTCTAGTACTAATATAGATTTATTTTTTTTTTTAATTTTTTTTTTTATGAATGGTAGGAATTTCTTTAGAAAACAAGGCTAGTCTGGTATGTGCTGGGAAAGGGAGCTCTGAGGTAGTCCGCTGCAGGTTTTTGCTTCTGGAAAGGATGGCCAGGGTTGTGAAGAGACGAGATCCCACTAGATGGGAGGTCCACATGTTGTTTTGTTTGTTTTGTGGGTTTTGGGTTTTTTTTTTTTTGTTTGGTTTTTTGGGCGTTGTTTTTTTTTTTTGTGGTTTGGTTTTTTTTTTTTTTTTGTTTTTTGGGTTTTTTTTTTTTTTTTTTTACAATATGGTTCCATATTGTACTGTCTTCAGTGTAGTTCAGCCGTGTTCCCATGTGACTGATGCGGCTTATTTCAGGGTAGTTTGGAAATTCTTCAGTTGGTAATGAGAAACTTACAAAAAGAGTTTTAAAACTGTGAAGGTCATTGAGAGTATTCTTTGGGTTCTTCCTCTCTTGTGTGTCTTTCTCTTAAGTTTTACTTGTTTAATTGAAAGTTCTATCTTCATTATTACTCTCCTGCGCTCTGAAAAACTTACGGTGCAACATAACGTTGAAAATGGTTGTCAATAATATGTTCTCCGTCCTCTAGCTCTCTTAACTTTTTTTTTTTTTCTTTAATTCCCCACACCACAGCGCTCTTCCAGCTCTTCTGGATTCAGATGAGGTCAGTAAACAGATCTTGAGTTCAAGTTAGTCATATGACATGCCAAAAGAGTCATGAGTCAGCTGTTAAAAGATTTGGCTTATTAGAACTGCTCTTTCTGATCTTGCCAGTACAGCAATAAAATACTACAAGGGGGTAAAGATAGTGGGGACAACCATGACACAACCTCTTGGAATACTAGAGGTATATCTTCTGTGGAAGTTGAGCTCCTGACTTAAAATGCATATGGGTGTGCATCTGTTGTGAATGTGCGAAGCATACCACCTTATTTCTGAACAATGCAAACCTGTTGGGGGAAATGACAACACTGTGTATTTTATTTTCCAGGAAAGAATGATTACACACTTTGAAAGGTCCAAAATGGAATGAAGGAGTAGCTTTTTGCTGTTGGAAGTGGAGACGCCTCTTTTAAAATTGCTTGATGGAGCAAGTGCATCCTGCTGATTGTTTCTTGATCTCAGCCTTGGAAGTATGATGCTTTATTGTCATGAGGGCGTCTTGCTGTGGAAGAAGTTGACAAGGACATTATAAACCTTTTGGAAATTTGACTATATAAAGTTGCTGCAAGTTTGGATTTTGAAGCAATTTAAGTGTGTAAGATTCCAGCACCTTCTGTAACTTTTCAAATATTTAATCTGTGAAACTAAAATTCCTAATGTCTGCTTGAGGAGTTTATATTTCAATGTTACAGTTGACACTTAAAGGTGAACTGCCTGTACCTTTTTGGGGGGAGGGTGGGGACAGAGAGAAATAAGCACCGAAGAAACAACAGACCCATTTTTTGGTAGATAATGGCTTATTGCTATTGTATGTCATGTGTTAAACATGAATGAGAGGACTTGAGAGAAAAGCTCCTGTTAATGAAGAAAACTAAGATGCCAGAAAGGAAATATTTGGAAAAGTTACAGTGATATGAGTTTTTAACAAAATCAAGTGCAATTTTATTCATAACACTGTGTAAGAAAGATTTTCTATTTTAAATGCCATTGACCTATAGGTAACAGCTGCATAGAGCTAACACTTGCTGTTGTGGCACATCTCATTGCCGGCAATGCGGTGGATGCCTGGAAAAAAAGATTTGCCCCTACCTTCCATGTGTTGCATGTTTTAATTTAAAACAAACCAAAACCAAACATCACCAAACTCACTCCTGTCGTGCTCCGTAAGTGCTTGACTACTCACGTTAAGCCAATATTAATTAGACATTTCAGCAGAGCTCTTCTCACTGCACGTGTAACAACCCACTGAGAAGTCAGCACTCTTCCATGAGAAGATGGCATTGCTTTCTAGAGGGTGCAAGCACTGCTTACCTTACTTGAAAGAGGCTTTAATGGGAGTCCACAGTACTGGCATAGTTCTGTTCCCAGTGTCTGTTTAGAATTGCCTCCCATGTCAGTGATTTGATGGTGGGCTTTCCTGTCCCAGTTGGTCCCTGTGGCCAAGAGGTACTCTGAGATCACTGTGTTTCTGTCAAAGTTGCAGATTTCTATTCTGTAGAATTGCTTTTTTGTTTCTCATTTTCAAATGAAAAAGAGCTTTTGAACAGTGTTCTGTTTTTATTCTATGCTTGGCTGTAGAGGCTTCACTTGCAATAACTTACCCATGGAAACCCATTGTGGTCTATATGACAAAAGTTCTAATTTGAGTTCTTAACCTTTACAACTGATAATTACCAACCAACCAGCAGCATAGCTGGACTTCTAGGGAGCTGCTGGAATGGCAGAAGGAGTCAGCTTTTATGCTGCTTCATTCATGGCTGTGTCAGCAGAAGTGAATGTGCTCCTGTACTTCACTTGTTCCACTGTAAGTTCTGGTAGCTTAGCTCTAGTTCATCTTTATCAGCAATTTCTGCTGAAACGGGGCACTTTACAGTAGAGTAGCTGAGGCACAAGTGCATAGTATCTTCTGCTGGAGCTGTTCCAAGGGGGCAGCAAACCCTCTGGGGCTGGGAAGGGGGGGGGGAAGCTGTGGCTATAATGTAATGCCTCAGTCTCCCTCTGTAAGAGCTGCTGGAAATCTGCCATTCCCTTTAGGCCACGAGTAGAATCTTTAATTAGACAACACTTCTAATTTGCTATGCTTAATTGATATAGATGAAAAAAACATTACCTCCATGTCCTTTTGAGAAGAGGAAATTTTGTGAAATAAACCTACATGGAATTTGCTATTTAATGCTTTTTGGTTTTTTGATTTGTTTTGAAGTCCTGTTGCTGGGGTGGTTTGGTTGGGTTTTGTTTTGGTTTTTGGGGTTTTTTTTTTTTTTTGAGACATAGGGAAAAATGTTCTCTACTGGAAGCACAAAAGAAGTTTGTATCTACTATTTAATAAAAGCTAGGCAAAGAGTAGAAAGGCTTACATCGTGTCCTTCCACTTCTGTACTCCCTGTTCTCTCACATGGGGAAGTGTTAACGTCTTCACAAAGTTCCCTCATTCTTTAGCTTTATTGCATGGTACGTAAAACGGATGTACTCCCAACAGCTCTCTTTTTCTTGTGTAGTTTGATGGTAAAGCCAAAGTCTGGCATTTGAAAAGTTAATATAGATAGGGAAAATCATAAATTTCTGAATGAAAGTGAAAGATCTAAATGGTTTCCCTATTTGCATTCATTAATTAATCATGTAAAGACTAAAATAAATGTAGTAGCAGTGTTGTGCTTTCAGCCTACAACTAGGGTGGTCTTGAGCAGTCCCTCTGCCTTTTACTTTTCCATTCCTCTAGGAACTTCCATCAGTAATTGAAATTGTCCTGAATTCCACAGGGGTCTTGTTGCTCCCTTAATTCTTGGTTTTGTGCTTGTTTGGCAGCTTCTGTATCCTTGGAAGGTAGCACCTGCTTCCCAGCAGGCGCGTGCTGTGACTTCCTTGTTGACAGTCTTAGGGAGAACTTGTATCAGAGCCCAGTTCCCACAGTATCACATGGGCTCTGGCACACTCACAACTGCTGCTGGCTTTGTGGAAGAGGGGGCTAAAAGCAGCAGATGAGATGGGGGTGGGGAGTGAAAGGTATGCAACAAGTGATGTCCTGTCTGTGGGTATGAAGGGCAGTAGGTTGGAAGAATTACTTCAGTTCTGACAGGAGAGATAAGGTCTGTGTGCAGTGTTGTGCATCCAAAACTAGATGTGAAAACAATATCTGAATAGAGTTTTTAATAAATGAGTCTGGACCAGAAACAGAGATGAGCCAGTCTGTATTACTTTTTGCTGGAAGGAAGTTCTCCAATGATTTGAAGAGCAGGAAAAGGGTGAGAAGAGAAGGAAAGGAAATAAAAAATCTAGGTTTTGTTTGAATAGAGCTGATGAATGCATGAGAGTGAAAAACAGAAGAAACTTACACTTCTGTGATAAGAGTACCAAATTATTGCAGTAAAGAGTACAAAATTATTGTGTTAATAAGAATGACTCACAGACCTAAATGAATGGCTTTAATGATTTGTGATTACGTATATTGACACATACAGACATGACATACTGAGGTGCATTGAAACTACTGGCAAGCATAAAGCTTGCCTTAAGTCTTATATTTATCAGAAGGTTTGCTAAGGTTCACAGGCCTTTTGAATGAACTTGAAGAGAATTTTGGTCTTACCATGACATAATGGAAAATTTGTGGTGCAATATGAAACACAGTAAAACTCACAGAGGCAATTTTCAGCCAGGCAGCACCTAATACCTCTTGTATGTTAGTGAGACAAGCATAACACAGCCTTTGTGCCTTTGAGAATTTTGCTTCTTCAAATAAAATAAATATTGCAATATAGAGCTTCTTTACATCTCTGGTTTAAATGGCATATTGTAATTAGTGTTTAGAGCGTGTGAAATGTGACTTGGGGAATCTACTGAGTACAGCTTACAATTTCTGATTAATTTTATAAAAACCTGTTTCATTTGGTACCACCATATGTAATGAGTCACCTAGAGCTGGCGAGATTCCTGACACATATTGCCTGTCCTGTCTGAGAGATATCAAGATCTTCCACAGGAAGGCTGTTAGCATTAGGGACTGAGAAGTGGTAAAACAATGCACATGCCAGGGAAAAAGAGTAAGAAAAATCTGTTTGACAGTGTTATCTGAGGGAATGGAAGCGGTGTAATGTATGTTGAAACTCTACACAAGAACAAAGAACAAAGTTGTAAAAGCAGGTTGAAGAGGATAAAGGCCAAAAATCACAGGATTTTTGGTAGCCCACTTCAAATACAGTGCACAGAGACTTCCAGCTACCTTGCAGAGGATGCCCTAAAACACGTATGATGCAGTTCATTGCTATATGATTTATTCAAGGAAAAAAAAATCCTGGACAATATAAATTATTTACACTAAAATAAAATCTGAGAGGGTTGTGTTTTGGTTTTTTTTTTCCCCAGCAGTTACATCCAAACTTTGTTTCAGTGTTTCACACTTGGAGACAGATCTAATCATACAGAGAGTTCAGATTCAATATAATAGGATGCTGACTAGGGTGAGAAATGCATGTGAAACAGTATTCCAGAGAAGTTATAGAATCATAGAATCATAGAATTGTCAGGGTTGGAAGGGATCTTAAAGATCAACTAGGTCCAACCCCCCTGCCAATGGCAGGGACACCTCCCACTAGATCAGGTTGCTCAGAGCCCCATCCAGCCTGGTCTTAA
>JAAGNO010008348.1:0-30218 GCA_033439905.1 Ceryle rudis | reverse complement strand
GGTCCGGGGGCTGCGTGGAGCAGGGCGGCGAAGCGGGAGCACCGCGTGGGGAACAGGGGGGTAGAGAGGTGCAGCGGCCTGTCGGGGCGGCCGCGGCACGGTGGGGGGTTAGTGTTAGCCCCAGCCCCCTGAGGCGGCGGCTACCGCTGCAGGGACCCCACCTCAGCCGGGCTCACGGGATTTCCCTCTGGTAAGCGCCCCGAGGTGGAGGCTGAGCAGTACCTGGCTTTCTGCTGGGGCAGGTGACGCGGGAAGCTTTGAACGAGCAGAGCCAAGCTGGAGACCTCTTGAAACCGGAACCCTCTTAAACTTCCAGCTTCTCAAAACACAAGCGCTGTGTTGCAAGAGGGCCCCGCACACCAGTTGAAAAACCAGTCTTGTGTGTCCCTACATGTCCGCCACTCCTGCTTTACGTTTTATGGAGTGAGCAGATGGTGTGTGTGCAAGAGTCCTTTTCTCTGAACTTAGTTTTTCTTTTTGAGCCCATGTAAGTACACGATAAGTGGTCCATTATACATGGTTATTGTCAAAAAATAGCATCACATTTGTGAGAAATTCTGCTCTGAAATCCCTAGTGCGATTGTATTTCATGGCTTGCTGTGCTTTTAGCATTTGCAAGGTTTTTTACAGCACTGGTAGGAAAACTTTGTGTTTGTGCTTTAACACAAATTGCAAGTTACAAAATCTGGAGTATGGGAAAAAGTTGGATCCTGTCTTTTTTTCTTATATGCAGAGGTACCAAGCACTGCTCTGTAATGTATGCATATTGGGAAACCTGTAGTTGCTCTTCAGTCTCACCAGCCTAAATGTGTGTACATCTGATGACTCATTCAAGTTTTCTTAATTTTTTTTTCCAATGATATTTCTGGTTTCCATTTTCAGATTTAATTCAGAAGAACGCATGGCTGGCAAATAGTAAGTATGAGACCTTGCTGTGCTAAACCGCACGTGGTGGCAGTTTGGCAATGGGGTGAACAGGAAAGTTCTGTCCCTTCTTTCACAGAATCTCTCTAACTGTCTTCCTGTCTGTCTAAACTCACTAATGTAGGGAAATCATTGCTCTTCTGGAAGGACTTCTGTAGGACTTCCCACCTGAGTCTGTATGCCTTGGATATTAATACCTCAGGTGGTGGCATGTTTGCTCAGAAGTTGTTATGAGGACAATGTCTGTTTGTCTTTTCCCTTTCTTTGAAATAGTTTTCAGCCTTTTGATTTTCTTTTGTTTTTTCCAGATCTGATAAGTGTGTGATGGTAGCTGGTTGTGACGTTCTTATCCCTGCGATATCAATGTGGCGGTAGTGATGGGCGCAGAACTTGTTGCCTTGATATAACAGAGTTCAGTACCATGTCATGACATGATAATCTATTTCTAGGTCCAAATTAAACTCCTACGGTGTAAGGATGTGCATGCTTAGGCCAGGGGGTGTTGGCACTAGTGGCAAACACGTGAAGCCATTCTTTATGGAGTTGTATCGGCACTTGGATGTTCATGTCACCTACCCAGCAACATGGGTTGTTTCCCTACCGGCTCTGCCTTGGTAGTTTGTATGCTGAATTCTTTTTCACTCGTGTGACAGACTGTAATCTTCCCTCTGGCCTCTCGGAGTAAAAGATGCCCTGAATACTTGCAGACACAAAGATTCTATTCTGTTCAGTCTGCTTTTCTGTGTGCAATAAGTGGTCTTTTTTTCTATTAATTTTTAAATGCCTGTGTTGATTCCTAGTTTCAGCAGCTTTTGTCATAGTACTTTACAAATCTCACCTCATCCTGTCACCACCTGCTCAGGCAGGTCTGGTTACTTTTCATTGTGTGGTTTGGGTTTTTTTTTTTTCTTTCTTTTTTTTTTCCCCCCTGCTGGCACCACCACTGTGTGAAAAGCTTATAATTGCTTTCCTGTCTTTTTCTAACTTAACAGCTTCATCTGTTGGTTCTATACTCCTGCATATTACGTGTTCCTTCCTTTGTGCACTTTGCACTTCCTGAGAGTGTCTGATGTTGCTACCTGTGAAAAAACTGTTGTGGATTCATGTGTTTTACAAAGCTTAGCTTTGTTTTGTTTTGCCATAGCTTCTGATCAAATATCAGATGGTAGGCAGTTTATTTCACCGTTGCCATACAAAAGAGATTTAATTAGTGACTTGCAACCTGAGAGACTTTCTAGGTCATCATGCAGGAAAGCCGTTGCTGTTGTGTTTATGATGGCTGTAAAGCCATTTTGTAAACACTGACTTTTCCTTACTGGATGAAAATACTAATTGAAATAATTAGTGATATTTTTGGCCTCGATGAATTAAATCTAAGAATGCTTAAGCCAATGCAATTTGATAATGCGGTGAGAAGAAATAGTCCTGCCCTTCCCAGTGGCCTCCTTCTTTATCTTCTGTTTGTGCTGGTGCATGCATTTGTACAGCTGCCTAAGACTGAGGAAACAAGCTAGTTGGAGAAAAATGAGGTTTTTTTTCGTGTGGACCTCTTTTCCAAGTTGAGGATGGGGTCAACTGTACACGGTGTGCGACAGGAGGAGTTTTTAATTTATTTACTTCAAGATTAGCATCTATAATCCCCTGCTAAAATGCCTTTTATGTTAGAATGTAGATTATGTGAAGTTCCCCAATAGTATGACAGATATCTTTGGGGAACTGTTAGAATAAATCTATTTATATAGCTTGTTGTGTGTAGGATACAAACCCCAAATTAAGACTCAGAAACAGACAATTTTTTTTATTTTTCCTGTTTACTCATGTATAGATTAAATATAGTAAACCCAAACATACCTTGAAGCTTCATGAATTCTTTCTGTCAAGCAAACTGGCTAAACAAATTTTTGAGTAAAGAGCACTGTATAGCAATATCCAGAATAAAAATTTAGGTTGTTTAATAGAAGTGCTGCTTTTACCCTGAGTATTTAACTGTGAAAATTCAAGATTCAGAATCTCATTTTTTCAGCTGTGAGAGGTAGTCTCCACTAGCACAATAATTCCTGTTTCTATTAAGAATAATCTTTTTCATTATTTGTTACTGAATTTTCCCGAGTAGCTGGCTCGTGGGTGGTAGCCAGCTCTCTCTGATCTTAGCATGTGAACTGTAGCTGGAACCTAAGTTGGCCTGGTTGTTAGAAAATGTCACTGTAACCCTGTACAGCTATTTAATCTTTCTTCTCTCTCCCAGGTTGTTCTAAGGCCTGGAAAGTTGACTGGAAGCAACACCAGGGTGGAGGTTACAACACTGTGGTAAGCATGCTATTTTAAAACATAGAGGGGAGAATCTGGGAAAGGAGGTGGTAAGGAATCATGAGTCCAGGAGTGAATCACTCGGTGATGAATTGTCTGCAGCTCTGTGTGGGAAGATTAAAGTGCAGAGAATTTTAAAAGAGGAGAAGGTGGTAGCTTGTAGCACATTCTTGCTCACGGTGAAGGAAAGGAACGTGTAGAACATGAGGACAGGTTCCTTGATGCTTCATGTTTTCCTACAGCTGTAAATTAAATGCTAATCCATTCATCATCGCTGTGTGGTTGCTAATTGTAGAATTACTATTTTTATTGCTGCTCCAGTAGAAAACTGGAGAGAAATAGCATGTTTTGTATTAATTACAAAATACAAGCTTATTGATTAAGTCAAAACTAGAAGTTGGCTACCCTTGACACCTTACTCTGCTTTGCTTTTACTAATTAACTTTATTAGTTTGCAATAATGTAATGGTAGTAATAGTTTATGTTCGCAAAAAGTAAAGAATTTAGTCACATTGCACATTGTATCTTACTACGACAGAACTAATCAAAAGTATTTCTAATGAGGTGGGTTGTTATTTCTTTTCCCTCCTAAAGTGGCTCTCTAGAAGATGACCATAGAGGACATCCCACAACCTTCATCAGAAGGAGAGTCTCTCATTGAAAGAGAACGGTTCTTATTCCCAAACTCTGAAACATCTGTGACTTTTTCAGTTGCTGCAGCACCAATGCCTTTGGACTGTGGTATGTATTTTTTACAGAAGATTAATTTGTGATCAGCAGAATATAAATTTGAATAATACATTTTAAGAAAAGCTATCAAGTCTTAATTTATTCCTTTTTTAAAAAAAGCTTACTGTTTGTTAAATGAATTATTATTTTTTTAAAGGAAATGAAAGCTAAAGACCCGAGCTTTCTCTGTTTTTCTTATTGCATACATTTTAAATTGTAATATCTTTTCCTTCTTACTGTATCTTCTGTGTGTGTGTGTGGTCAGATGCTTGTCATTTTTTTACATCTCAATGTAGAACTGGATATTGTGTTAAGATGTGGAATTGAAGTAATTAAATGTAGTTAAGCATCTACATCACATTTAAAAAACTCCAGAGTTATGCTTTTTCTTGTTCTTTCAGTCTGTAAAAAAAAGACTATAAGGGGATATTTCTGTTGGAAGTGTAGATGTTTGTGGTGATAAGGTCTGTGAAATGCATGTTAGAAAATCATAGCAAGTATTGGTGATCAGCTTTTGGAATAATATTGAATTGTCTTCACACATATAAATTATATTTTAAACAGGATATATAAGATATTAAAATGTCACCGTAGGATCTCTGTAGCTATCCTCTGTGATATTGCAAGGCATTGTAATTGTAGATTTTAATTGTATCTATATACCTTAAAAATTGCTGCCTCCACAGTTGAGCACTGTAATCGACGCGTGGTAAAAACAGAGGTGGAGAAAGTAACATTTTAAAGTATCTAGATGCCATTGTCATCCTTTCATGGAACTTTTCATTTTAACAGATTTTGTGTAACACTTCATTGGTTTGCAAACATTACAGCTGATCACTTCTCAAGCACTGATGATGGTTGTTGTTAGTACTTCATACGTACTAATAATGAGGAGGAAGTTCTTTACTATGAGAGTGGTGGAGCACTGGAACAGGTTGCCCAAGGAGGTGGTTGAGGCCCCATCCCTGGAGACATTCAAGGTGGGGCTTGACTAAGCTCTGAGCAACCTGCTCTGGTTGAAGATGTCCCTGCTCTCAGCAGGGGGGTTGGACTAGATGATCTCTGGAGGTCCCTTCCAACCCAGACATTGCTATGTTTCTATGTTTCATGGATTCTCAGGTTTTTACCTTAGCATGCTGACTGTAACAGTCTACTGGAGCTGATTTCTGATGTATAATTTGGTTCAGGTTTGTAGCTAGAAATCTTCCTGGTAGAGTAAGTAGTGCACATTGTGTAAGATCATTAATCTTGTTGGCTTGTTGTCTGTTTATTTCATAGCTTTCAGCAACAGATCAACTGTGGTTTATGCAGAAGCTAATTATTAGTAGTTAAATCAGTATTATCTGTGTCAGTGGATGGATGTAGATAAGCACAGTTTGTGTAGTGGTGGGAGATAAGGGGCTTGGGTTTTTTTTTTTTTTTAATGCTAACTACAAATAAAAAAGAATGCTAAATAACAGTGAAGTTATCCTCCTTTTTTGTTCTCATTGAATCAGAGTAATGGGATTAGAGGAGCTCTAGGTACCCAGGAAGTGAGCTCTGTATGTATTTTTATCTGTTAATCCAATCTAGAAGTGTGGTATGCTCTTTTTAAGGTAGGGTTATGATGATTCAGCCATGATATGATTTCATATCATGTCATACACACAGATGGCTGATGCTTTATTTTGCTTAACTTGTATGCCCATACTGAGAGCCTCATATGTGCGACCGATGCAGGATGACACTGTGCATTTATTGGAAACCTTTTAAAAGGCAGCTCTGTGATAGCTGCAGTGAGGGTAAAAGTTCAGAGTTTTCCATGATTCAGTCATTTGCTGATGACAGTACATTCTGCTTCCATTTCCTCTCCTAATAGACCTTGCTATGCAGGTTCTTCCATATAATTTTTCAGAGCTGGAAGGAATTCCACAAATTTAAAATATAGTGTGTATATAAATACGTGTACACAGATACACCCGTAAGTAACACAAATATCACACTTTTATAAGAAGGTGGGTTTTGCACCTATACTTCGGGTTGCCTAAAGCAAAACTTTAAAAATAGATATTTTTTTCAGATCTTGTTTTGGTGGCTTAATTTTTAAAGATATTTGTTACCTGCAGCTGCCACCATCTAGGATCGATACATTCATGAAATATCTGAAAATAATGGAGGCCGTAGAATGCCTTCCTGAATTGTGCACGTGTTGATCTTTTGGTATGGTTTATGTAAATTGTGGTGGAAGAAGACAAAAAGACGTGCTTTGTAGCCTATGGAGAAATCATGTACACATTTAATCACCGAGAGATCAAGAGGATTGTCTGTGCTTGGGAACAGCTTAGAATCAGCAGTCTTTGGCTAGCTTGAAGCAAAAGTAAACCCTTATTAGCATAATTGCTGCATGTCTCTGTTAGTCCTTGCCTAAGCTTAAAATCAGTCTTGCTGTACCATTGCATTAGTTGCTGATTCAAAGCTTTTTCAGAAGTATAAACAAGAACTTAGTATTAAAGGAAAAAAAGACTAGATATTAAAGAAAATTTCCTAAATTAGTTCAACATTCTGGGTTTTGGTTTTTTTTTCAGCGTGATTAGTAATGAAGTGATTCTGCTATTTTTTGCCTCTGAGTGAAAAACTACATGCATGTTAAAACTTACAATTTTTCCTGTTTCTGAACAGAGTTTTCCTTCTTTGATCCCAATGATGCCGCATGCCAAGAAATACTTTTCAACCCCAAAACATCTGTTTCTGAATTGTTTGCTATCTTAAGGCAGTGGGTTCCACAGGTCCAGCAGAACATTGATATTATTGGGAATGAGGTGAGGTATAAATGAAGACCCTTGAATGCTTTCGGTGTTACAAGAAATATTATGTTGACAACGAATAAAACCAGCTCATGCAGAAGAAGAACTAATCATAAATGCAGATGCAGTTTCTGCCTTTTAACCAGCAGTCACTGATTAGTGCCTCGTATTCCACTTTGTCGGCTGTCATTTGGAAAGTGAAAGATGATGGATAGAAATTCCGTACATTTGAATAGATATTAGAAACAACGTTTCTTCTCAAATCAGTTACTTAGAGACCCTTCACCTTGGTGTTTCGGTTTCCTACTTAGCAGTAATGATAAACTCTGATTTATGAAGTTACTGTGAGGCCTGACCTTATGGGCAATGTTTCCAAGGCACAAAATGAGTTAGGGACTGAAATCTCTTAGCAACCTCCAATAGGCTACTTTTAGAAGACACCTTGTTTCTAGTAATTCCATCTTACTTGCTTCTTTTTCTTTGTTTGGATTATATTTTTTTTTTCTAGAGATTTGGGGAAGTATAGTAAAGATTCTTCCTACTGTAGTATAACTGGAGGCTTTGTTTGGGGCAGGGAGGAGGATTGTTAAAGAGATCTAAGAACAATGGGAGAGACTTCATAAATAATGTCCTTTTCTTATTGTTCCGTTAAGCAGTTAACTTTTCAGCATGTGAAATATATGTTAGAAGTAATAACATAAAGAAGCTTTAAAATCTGTAAACAGTGAAGATTAATGATACTCATATAATACTATTTATTACATTTGTGCATGTTTCTCAGTCCTGCAGTTACAGCCTGTTCTGCCAGGCTTCTTTGTTATCAGCCATTGAAATGAATCCAAGATCAATATATCTGAAATAACGTACTAAATAATAGTGATGTCAGAGACCTGCCAGAGCTAAAATGTGTGTGTTTTCCACTTGTCTCTCAGATCATTAAAAGGGGTTGCAATGTGAATGACAGAGATGGACTGACTGATATGACTCTCCTGCATTACACTTGCAAATCAGGGGCTCATGGTATTGGTGAGTTAAAAAAAAAAAAAAAGTCATTATAGGTATAAAAAACCCTAATGAATTCAGAAAAACTAATCCTGTTGACTATTACAGAATAATTTTCTTGCAGTAGTATTTTTTTTTTTTTTTGGGTAGTGTTTGGTTTTGGTTCTTCTAGTGGCCATCATAAAGGAAGATACAGAACAGTTATGCAGTACTAGCTGTGGCAGTTGGGAATATGTTGACTTAGTGGTATAGATACTGCAAACAATAGTACCAACTTAAATGTACATTTAATGTAGCAAATGCTGTTTCAGCCTGAGGTGCAAACTAAATTATCAACTGTTTTTTTACACCAGTGGAACTGTAACATTTAAGTGACTGGCTGTTCTTTCACCCTGATCGTTTCAGAAGAAAACAATAATATTTATTTTCATTATTATGATCATAAGTACTAGAAATAAGATCTTATTTAACTCTATTTGAACACCCCTATTATCGTTTTTTTTGTGTTATGCTACTTTTTTGTTGTCCTGAACGCCGTTCTCCTCTGTGTGAATTTGAACTGAGTTTCTACGTGAGATCTGGCGTAGGTTAGCTTTTCTGGTGATGGCAGATCTTTTAACATAAACTTCAGCATTGTGGAGTCTGGTTTATTTTCTTTAACAGATACTGAAATCCCTGACACTAATGGGTGACATTACCTGTTTATCTCTAATTTAAATAATAATGTTACATACTATAGTAGAGATTTCAACCTTATATCATAAAAGGCAAAGATTTCTGCATCCTAATCCTAAAAAGAAAGACATAGTAGTTGTTCTGCTCTGAGCTTTAAGGATTTAACTTGCACTATGTGTTACGTGTAAGCATGTGCATATTTTTTGAGGTAAAATAAATCTCTCACATGTGTTTTTTACAAAATTTGCCATGCAGGTGATGTTGAAACCGCTGTAAAATTTGCAACGCAGCTTATTGATTTGGGAGCTGACAGCAGTTTACGCAGCCGCTGGACA
This sequence comes from Ceryle rudis, assembly GCA_033439905.1. Taxonomy (NCBI): domain Eukaryota; kingdom Metazoa; phylum Chordata; class Aves; order Coraciiformes; family Cerylidae; genus Ceryle; species Ceryle rudis. Next base: position 21,463 of record JAAGNO010008348.1, on the reverse strand, counting down.
AATATGAATGCCTTGCATTATGCTGCCTACTTTGATGTTCCAGAACTTATCAGTTTAATTTTGAAAAATGCAAAGCCTAAAGGTAGGCGTTACTATTTTTGTTGTCCATATTTTGTTACTCTCTTGACCCTAAGCTGGTGTGTAGCGGTCTTGTAAGTGTGGGGTTTGTTTATCCATTATATGTAAATAATTTCTGATCTCTTATTCTTTTAGTCAGCCTCATGGGTTCATTTTTCTCTTAAGCATTTTTTTTTTTTGTGATTTTTAATACACTGATTCCATTGCTGGGTTTTAACTTCAAGCTTTGTACAAGATGCCAGAGAAGTATCTAATAGAACAGAAAACAATCAGGTTAATTCTAAGTCGTTGAGGACTTAACAAATGTATGCAGAAGACCAAATATTCTGGTAAATTCTTAAGAGTTTTAAGATTCTTTAAACGTTAAGAAGTATGTATGAAATGCTGGGTAAAATACAAGTGGGAATTTGTCAATGGTGTGTGGCAACCTGGTGACTGAAGCAACTTTTGACACCTTATTTTTCCCACTTCTTGACTATCTAGAAGGTCAAATATAAGGAACAGTTTAACTTTAGTGTTTGACATAAATAGGTAATACTTTTTGGAATGCAAATATGAATGATTGGCAATTGGAGCCCTATTTATACTAATGCAAGTGGAAATATAGAAATGGTTCTCAAACAGAACCATTTGTTCCTAATTTGGTCAGGATATCAAAACCAGTAAGCAATTTTAATACTAAAATTGTACAAACGTTAATTTGTTTCATGGAATATCCTTCTGATTGTGCCATCTTGCAAAATGATTAGTGGCCTTTTTTAGCTAGTTGTAGTGAAAGACTGTCTCAAAATTCTGAAAAGTTGATAGGTTTTTGGAATACACAGGGCTCACTTACCACATCTTGAATCATCATGGAGGTAATTGTTAAACAGCATCATTGGTATGATGTGCTTAAGATGTAGCAAGTGTGGGTTGGTAGCAAAAGACCAAAAGAAACTGCACGGTAGTTAAATCCACGTCGCATTTCAATAGCCCAGTCTTCATAATTTGCATCAACATATCTAGGTATTCTTTCAGACCTCACTGATATTTGGTATCCTCATCTCCTTCTGTGCTGCGCCTACAGAAAGGGTGGGAATTTCCTCACATTTCCAAGGAAACCACTCTAGTCAAATGCCTTGGCAGTTGCCAGCTCTTGGATAAATAGGTGATATGGTTTTTTATTTATTTATTTTTTTAAATCTCAGAAAACATATAAAATTTGTCATGTGACGTGTCTTCCCAGGAGCAGTGGAGGGAACTGGGGTTGTTTAGTCTGGAGAAAAGGAGGCTCAGGGGAGACCGTGTTGCTCTCTACAACTACCCGAAAGTGAGGTGGGGGTTGGTCTCTTCTCCCATGCCATAAGTGATAGGGCAAAAGGAAATAGCCTCAGGTTGTGCCACGGGAAGATTAGACTGGATATTAGGAAAAATTTCTTCACCAAAAGGGTTGTCTAGCCCTGGAACTGGCTCCAGGGGAGTCACCGTCCCTGGAGGGATTAAAAGATGTATAGATGTGGCAGTTAGGGATGTGGTTTAGTGGTGAACTGGCAGTGCTGGGTTAATGGTTGGACTTGATCTTAAAGGTCTCTTCCAAGCAGAATGATTATGTGAAAACAATGGGTGTTTTGAATTAATAGAAAGAATAATCTTAGCTCCATGCTTCATCAGGCAGTTTGCAGTGAAGGGAGGATGTACATAGAAAAATATGCCTTGGATGGGTCTGTACTGAACTGGAGAGAAAAAGTGGTTGCTAATATGTAACTAACTTTTCACGTGTGGTGTACTGACTCTGAGACACTCATTGTGAAACAGCCAGTACCACAGATGTTTCCTTTTGAATTGCTGCTAAATTATTTCCTTTATGACGTTCTGCAGTTAAATTCTTGATAGGGATTTACTCCTCAAATTGTTAGAACAGAGGGCTGGTTTGATAATAGATTTTTATAGCTTTTAAATATAAAAATGGTTACAGGCTTAAGAAATAGGAATATGTGGTGCCACTAGACAATGGCTGTAACCTGCATGGGTTGCTAATGACAAACCATTGCTGCATATTAATTTCCCCTAGGTAGTTTAGAGGTTTTTCCTGGGTAACATTTGATATATATATATGTGTTTCTTGTTGTCACCTGTACTATGGTAACTTAGACCTAGAACAAAGCTCTTAGAAAACAGTGTTTAAAAGCTCCAAGCAAACTTGCAAGTCTGAGGAAGTCACACTAGTCTAATCAAAAAAGATAATAATAATTAAAAAAAAAAAAATCTATGCATTAGTTACTTCTTAAAGCAGGAGTACATGCAACTGTTACTGCCACAGTAGCTGACATAACTGATCAGTATTTCTGCATTTGATTCCCATGTGTGCCCAACATACTTGACTATTAAGTAATGATTATTAACTTGATTATTAGCTTTTTAAATGCAGGTTTCAATATTTGTATACAACTACACAGCTTCTCCTCAGTTTTAAGCCAGTAATGGTATTTTGACAGTTGATATATAAAAGGTACATCTACATACATCGCTGTCATTATGATTGCGTCACGTGAATGTAGTCTTTTATTCACACATGTGCCAGCTGCGTTTAAAATAGCTGAGTTTGTATTCCTATTAGTGCAATTGTAAAACTATTAACTTTTTATTTCAGATTTGTTATCTTTGATGTTTATAGAATTCAGAGTCAAATCTTTATTACTACATACAAAGTTGACGTAGATATATTTATAGATCTTTAGATGTTGCTGTTTTATTTGCTCCCAAAATACTGGTTTAATATAACTATACAAGGATGTTGATACAGATGGGATATACGTTGTTTATCACTTTGTGAGAAGGGCTAATGGTTATTGGGACAGAGACTGACACTGGAAAATAGTAGTAGACTGTACGGTCCTGAGATGGAAAGTTTTATGTTCCTCACCAGTATTTCAAATTGGAACGCTACTGCTAATACTGGTTGGCTTTTGGTTTGTGTATTAAACCAGGTGGCATTTTTAATTAACAGTCATATACATAATTGACTCATACTGACACCCTCCTTGTATAGTTTAGGAGAGGAACCAAAGCCTAAATAGACATTAAAATTCCAGTAGTCTAAACCAGTAGTAACTACATGACAGATTAAGAGATACATGGGGAACAACTGATAGAAATATATATTAGGCTAAACCTCTCCTAGTCAAATGCAGTACTCCGTTTTCTAAGCTATCAGTGCAAGACCCTTCAGAGTGCAATTCTTTCAAAACAAAAGAAATTATAAAAATCATTAGGTCTTGCTTTATTCTTGGCTATTTGAATTAAATCAATGTAAAGCAGAGGTGTAATCAGAATTCCCTTGTCCAACTACCTGCTCACAAAGGAAACCAACTGTTTGAAGATGCATGTTGTAACACTTGACAGCTAGAAGCAATAAAATATAAATATTTCTGAAACATTAATTTACATGCAAACCTAAAGTTACTAACTTGTTAATCTTACCACGGTAGATTGGGCATCCTGAATAGCAACAATTTTGCAGTTATGTCATCAGTGCTATCAAATGAATGAAAGTAAATGCTCATTTTCTAGATTGGTTCATGGTATGAATAAACAGATGCAGATACAGTTGATATTTTATGTAGAATTGCTTCCCATATGCAATTTATACAGATATACCATTATTTATGTGCTAATGTTAGTATAAAATGCAAGGTTCTCTCAAGGAACCTGTAGGTTGAAATGTTTATGTAATATACTTATAACCTCATATGTGATGTTTAATTGCAGATGTGGATGCCACCTGTAGTGATTTTGATTTTGGAACAGCTTTGCATATTGCTGCGTTTAACCTATGTACAGGAGCTGTCAAGTGTTTGCTGGAACATGGAGCAAATCCTGCCTTTATGGTAAGGAGTGAGGTTATAGATTCATCAAAAGATGCAAAAAGTATCTGGAAGAACTGAACGGTCTGTCCAGGATTTTGGTTAGCTAAGAATGTCTTACATGGCATGACAGTGCCTCAGAATAATAATTTATAACTGTGTAGTGGATGATTTTGTAAGCTTTGTCATACTTGTGTGTTGAAGTTTGTGGTTTTGTCATAGTCTAATTCGTTCATTCAAATAGATTTCCAGATTTGTTGCTCGACCTTTCGTTTGTTAATACTCTTATGTATCTTGCAACAGTTGTCATGGCAGTGGTGGATCTTTCTGGAAACACAGGAGTGCAGTATGTGACCTCTAGAAAGGCAGTGTATTGCTTAGCAGTAAACTTAGCATAAGTAACTGATAATGAAGAAATGTCCATTATTTTATGCATCCCAGATGGTGCGAAATCTCCTGGAACTTCATAGTTCATACAGTTCTTAGAGATATTCTGTCTAGATCTCTTCTAAAATGCTGTTTTTCTTTGCCTCTTTTATTTAGCATGCTTGTACATGTTTCAGATCCTATGGCAGCTATATGTTTAAGAGTCTGTTGTCCTAGGGAATGCTGCTTTATAGATGCACAAGCATTCTTAGCTGGCAAAAGGTGTCTCTGCCCTTGACAAAAGCAATCCTTTGCCCCTGCGCCCACTTTCGCCTTCTTGCTTTTGTTCTGCCCTCTACATTGTGTTGACACACAGATTTTCAGGGCGCCTGATGGGTTGAATTGTGGGACTGATGTGACTGAAACAATCGCTAACGTGGTGACCAAAAACTCAAAACAAACTCCCTGCTCTACCTTTACCCAGCTATAAGCTATTTTTAAGGTACTGTGACTTGGGGTTGACTTTTTACTTAAAGAATGACTGTGGTTTGGTTTTTTTTTTTTTTTTGATGGAAGGTTGGTACTTAATTCTTCAAACCCGCCATAAAGTCCTGACCAGAGACAATGTGTAGAGTTTGCTTCGGTGAGGACAGCAGTGTAAATGCTCAGTAAGGACTGTAGTTTTCTAGGGTTGAGATGGGAAGATTTATAGGGAGCTCAGGGAATGCCTTTGCTGAAGAAAACCTAGGTGGAACTTGCCCTTGTAGCCGCCTGATGGCCTAGCAGTGCACTTGCTGTCTGGCCAGCTGGCCTAGAGTTCCAGCTGACTCTGGGTGAGCTGATCTCCAACAACTCTGGCCTAGGGTGAGTGTCACATGGGACATGTGAGGAAATCACAGCCACTGCACTCTGGGAATGAGAAGTGTTTGGAAAGGACGCTCTCCTTAATTCATCCTTCATGGAATAGTCTGTATTTAAATAAATCTAAACAGCTATGCTCAAGTACTTATGTGAGACAGCAACTTTTTGTATTCTATAACATGCAACATATATTAATTAAATTCTATCTTACATTTGGAATAAGCCTTACCAAGGAGTAAACTACACTGGCAAAAGATACATTTTCTGGGAGTTGTTAGCTTTACTGTAGTGGCATTATAGACCAGAATTCTTGCTTTCCTAAAAATCTGTGTTCAGGTACAGAGATGTCTACAGGTGTGGCTTTTTCATATGTTCTGAGCCCTAATAATGTTCTTAAGATTAAAAATTTTGGTAACTTAGCACTTTAGCCTTTACAGTGTCTTTTTTTTCTAGTTTATACATTTAAGCATATCTTGGTATCCTTATTTGAAAATGTGAATGTTGTGATAGTTGTTTGTATTCTAGGAAAAATATCTAACGAAGAGGATAAAAAAAAAAATTAAACTGCTATGGTTTTGCCTCATCAGGTTTCTCTTGTCACAACATTAAATCCTGTGCTATCTTATGTTTCTACAGAATGACAAAGGGCAGGTTCCAGCAGATGTGGTTCCTGATCCGGTAGATATGCCACTGGAAATGGCAGATGCAGCAGCCAGTGCGAAAGAAATCAAGCAGATATTGCTGGATGCAGTGCCTCTCTCATGTGACATCTCAAAAGCCATGATTCCAAACTATGATCATGTCACAGGCAAGGCCATGCTTTTATCACTCGGCCTGAAACTGGGAGATCGTGTTGTTATTGCAGGACAGAAGGTATGGTCAGCAGCCTGATATTACCCTCATAATTTCTGGACAATTTACCCATGCATTCACATACCTACCTCAACTTTGAGAGTGTAAAATACTTACCTGATGGCAGTAAGGATCTGGGCTGAGAAAGCAGTAAGCTGAACAGTTATGTGTTAAGTCCCTACTGTGAAAAGCTGTTTTGACAGGCACGGTCTGCAAACAACTTTTTAAGAGTCTCCTGGAGTACATCAGCATGGCTTAGCTTTTATTAACATTTTTGGTGTCACATCAAAATGATGGTCATGTTTACAGAGGACTTTGTGAGTTGCCCAGGTTTCAGCTATGAGTATGCATTCCTGAATTACCCCTGACAGTTTCCAGAAGGTGGTGAAGGAAACTTGAATGATGCTTTAGCATGTAGTAACCCAGTTTCACTGGTGCAATGCAGCTGAAATCTTTGAAGCAGAGCTGTGCCAACAGGGTTGATATGTGACACTCTGAAGTTATAAGAAGGTAGATGAAAGCTGTTCAAATTTGAGCTGGACCAGTATTAAGAAGCTACCTTGCTAGAAACATTTAAACAATGCATTTTAAAAATATAGCATTGATACTGCAGTTAATATTCATACCTTTAATTTGCTCTGATAGCAAGGGCTCTGAAATGATTTAAGGGTGGTAGAACTCTTTTTAAAGATTTCAAAATATTTTTCTGGTAAATATTGAAGGCATTTGTGAGCACAATTTTGTGTTTGAGTAGCTTTCCCCTTAATAATTTTTCTAGTATAACTTTAGTTTTGTAATTGTCACAACTGAAGTGCTCTAAAAGTGAACTCTACCGAGAGTGCAAAGCAGCTTCCATTCTGTATTTTCATTCAGTGTATTCCTTGAATTAGGTCAGGAAAAGCGAAGGAATCACTAGCTATGCAGCAGGCATTTTAACTGAAGTATGTACAGGAAGCTGCTTATTGTTTAAAGACAGTAAGAAGTTCTTGGAGGCTTCTTTTCCAGAAAGCCATTGCACGTTGAAAGCAACTGCAAGTTAATGGAGGCTTTATAGGAAGAAAGAAGAAATTAGAAGAAATTAGTCCTCTTGTATATCTTTCCTTCAAGCTAGGCAGGTAGAATTGTTTGTACTGTAATGTCCTTACCATGTGTGAATAAAGATTCACAGAAATTGATTATGCTATTGCAGTGTTTTCTAAGAAGTTGTTGGAAGTAGTTTTTTCTGCTGCCAAAGGTCAGCAGGGCTTTCCAGATGATTTTTTTTTTTTTTAAGGGAGCCAAAGCTGTCATACAGCAGGTGGGAAGGAGGAACGTGATCGTGCTTTTTGGTCTTTTTTTTTTCCGCATCTGCTTCCCGCCCTTTCTCCCTTTGTGCGTGAGGAGCCTTTCTTTACTCCCACGTTTTGCACCCTCGTTCTCCATTTGTCTCAATGGAGAAGATGATCTCAGCCCAGTCTTCCCCTTGATACTTCTAAATGTGTGCAGGGTGGAGCAGAAGTGAGAACAGGATGATGAAAATGGTGCCTAATTCTTTACCTCCTCCTGGATACGTTCTCATTTCCGGAATGTGGAAGCCGGGATGAGGGCACTGGAACAGCAGCGTTTTTACAAGCAATGTTTATGGATTCCTGTTCTCTTTCCTGCTTCTGCAGTCTCCTCATACATCAACTTCAATGAAGCTTGAAAGCCAAATGCAGTAGGTGCCAGAGGGAAAATGGATTCCTTTCTTGATTCCCGCTGCACCTGTCATTCTAGCTGTCTTACAGGATAGGAAGCTGTGTAAGCAGTTGTTTATGTGTAGATGATTTGGAGTCCCCCAGCTTTACCAGATCCTGCTGTGCTAGATTATATGTTATCTGAATGGGCACTCGATGAAATGTGAGTGCAGGAAAACCAGTAGCTGGGAGAAAACTCTTTTTTTCTTCTGTTCCTGCTGTGTTTCTCATGTGCAAGATGTCCTCTGCTCCTTGCTGGTGTGAGTCCTAGGGCCGGTTCAAAAGGGGAGTCTCAATTTTGCCATCTCCACCTCCAGGTTAAGATGCCTGTGAGTCTCTGCTCAGGGCACTCCCTCTGGCTGGTGCCTGGAGAGCGGAGGAATCTGTTAGGCTGCTTGGCCAAGCTTCCTCTGGCTAGATTAGCGTCACGTACCTGCCTGTAAAAATCAAGTTTAAAGGAGATCTTCAGAGTAAAAGGATAACAGGCTCTGAGTCACATTTACTTCTTTAGGGAAAATTAAGAAAGAGTAGCTGGAAGGTTTTATAGTAAAGAAAAACAAATGGTTTCTGTCCATTTACTCTCTGAGGGCTGGATTAGACAGTGAAGTCATAGTAAAATATGAGCTAATTGTATTAAGGTCACATGAGATAATGAAAACTGAGCAACTGAAAGATCAAAGGTTTTTGTTACTAAGACTAATTTAAAAGGCAAATATAAAAATTAATTTAAATCAATGTTAAATGCATCTCTGTTAGTTATTCCTCCCCTGTTTGGTTGCTTATAATGTATGTTTGTGGAGACTGAGGTCCATTAGCAAGACTGGTCTGTCTTGATATTCTTTATATACTTGATACACTTACCTGTTCAGAGTATATAGTATAGTATACATTGAAACAACAACAACATGTTTAAAACATTTGCTGGCTTTTAAAATTTTGTTTAAACATAAGGAGAGAATAAAAGGCTTATGAATATTTTCCAAATAAAAAGTGAAGTATGCTCTGAAGTTTATTCTTTAACCCTTGCAGTATATAAATACTTAAATATATATATTTATACACACACAGGTATAGAATGTTTTATCTAGCATTTCCATGGAATCTCCAGTTTAGCAGGATATCTAGCTGTAATTTTGGAACTGTTGTTGCAGAAGACACTGAAAGTAAAACTTTTCATTAGGCGTATACTCCTGTACCTTGCTGACTTGTATTGTGCATTGGTGCTTACTGTCTAATTCTTGTCTGTTACGGGATCTGTCAATAGCCACGGCTTTTGTTTAATACAGAATGTACACAGAAGCACTAAGATGTGCTGGCATTGAAAGATAGGAATGTCAGTAACGGGGGGAGATTGTTATATTTGTATTTTCCTGTTCTGATCAAATGCTTGGAGATGACATGTTGTTTCCTTCTTAATCTATACTACGTTCTTGTAAACAATACTAGCTTAACAAAGTTATTCTGTGTTGATGCTTCCTGCTTTAGGTTGGTACTTTAAGATTTTGTGGCACAACAGAATTTGCCAGTGGCCAGTGGGCCGGCATTGAGCTGGATGAACCAGAAGGAAAGAACAATGGAAGTGTTGGAAAGGTCCAGTACTTCGAGTGCGCACCAAAACGCGGTATAACCTCTGATTTTTTTCCAATTTTTTTTAAAACCTGAATTTTAAAAGAAGTGTTGGAAAGTACGAACCTTTGACAGAAGAAAAAGAAAAGATAACTAATTGTGTTGCTTTTCTTTGAGCTTTTTGTTTGCTTTATTCATTCTTTTAACTGTTTCCAGTGTTTCGGCTGCAGCTATCTGCAAAACCATTGGGAAAAAAAAAAAAAGAAAAAGAAAAAAGAAAAAATTAAAAAAAACCAGTCAAAATTTCTGGTTATTTCCTTATTTCCTTGAATCTGAGAGATGATAATCTTTCCTGTTTCTCCAGCTACAGCGTTAAAGCTGTTTGTGCTGTAACAATAATGGCCACGTTCTTTACCTCCTTTGTCTTCCTTTTTAAGAGATTCATGCTTGTAGTTGTTTTCTGACTTTCAGCTTGAGGTGTTTTAATTGACATTTCATGAACACTCACAGTATACGAAGCCTTGTGTTTTGTAACAGTGGAGGCTGTTACCATTAGGACAAAAAGCAGATTCTAATCAATACTTTTACTGAGTGGAATTAGTCTGTTCAAGCCTTTTGGTTTCACTGTTCCTTTGAGCTACTCCTTCCTACCCTACAAGTACTTTGATGCACATATAATTTTCTCTCCAGGTATCTTTGCACCTCTCTCTAAAATAAGCAAGGCTTCTGATCAGAAAAAAAGCTCTGTACGAAGTTCTTCCATGCGGTCTTCACCTCTGGTCAAATCCAAGAAAATAGATGTGACGCACATAACTTCCAGAGTGAATTCTGGTGAGTATTTCCTTGTTGAGACAGAGTAGAAAGGTACTATTCTTCATGAATTAGCACCAGTCCTGTAACTCTCAATGTTAAATACTTGTTTGGAATTAGTTAATCACTTGGGATGAGAAGGTGATATTTATTAACAATGTGTTCTCATTCTTAGAAGTTCACTAGCCTGTAAACTGGTACTGGAAGGTTGCTGTGTGTAGCTGTTTAGTGGTTATAGCTATCTGATGTGCTATGATAGCTTATTGTCTTTATATACTCTATAAAAACAATGTTCTTCACCACAACATTTATTCTTGAGCCATTAAAGTAATTTCTGATTGACTGCGGTACCAGTTAGAAGCCTAAACTTAATGTGATTCCATTTACTAAGTTCTTCCTGGGTAACTTGAAACATCTCGCTGAAATCAGTGAAAATCTAGAAACTAATCTGTCTACACTTTTATGTATAGAAATTGAAGAAATCTAATTTGTTTTCTGGTAAAATGATCAAGGAACAATTTAACTGATTGTGGTTTATTTGCTAATTAAGTTATCTGAGTAAAACCAGTGGCAAATTAGAAGAGAAAGAATGTCCTTATAATAGGCCTTGATCTGCTGATTGTTGTTACAGGCTCAGTCCCTGGCTCTTGTTTAGCTTCTTAGTAGTTTACTCAAATTACTTAATCCTTCTGTGTGAACTCCCTTCTCATGAAGAAAGAACGACGTATCTTTTCTGTTCAGGTGAAGTCTTTTTAGATTCCAAGGTGTTTGGAGTACAGACACAGTGCCCACCATGCATAGTGTGGCTGGCTATGTAATAATGTAATAAAATATATTACATTTTGGATGATTACATAACTTTTTGCTACATAGATTGAGGGGGAAGTAGTCTTTAATTATGTGCATTTACCTTTAGCACAAGATCTAAGTGATTTATAAATGGACATCTTGCATAAAAAGCTTCTTAGCATAATCTGTTAGGAGTGTTGCTTAGGAGCAGATCTAAGATGGCTATTTCTGTTAAATGTTTTTCAGCATCTGATTCAGTTTGCTGTGAACTGTTTGTAACTCATTAAACTATAATGAAAAGGACAGTTTCCTTTGTCACAGATGACGTGTTCCAGGCAGTTCACTCCGAAACTGCCTTTTCTGTCACAAAAGTGAATTTGTGTCTTTGTAAATTTTAAACATTTGAGACTTTGCTTGAGGTAAAAATCAGAGTGAGTTATGCATCATCTGCCCAGCAGAGCTCACATCCACTAACAGTAATCTGGAAGCTGTCGTTTGTAAGATGTTCTTGCGTTGAAAGGTCCATTAGAATTACGGTGCTCGGCTGATTCACTGGCTGGAGTGGGAGGATAAGGCTGCAGAGGCAGAACTTTGTTTTGCAGTGTTTACATGCATCACCACCACATTTCTTTCCTTTAAACTTTATTCCTTCAATACACTGGTTTGTAAAGATCCAAGAAAAATTAATATGCTTTTTGTAGATATGGTTATAAGCTGCAAAGTAAAATATGCTGTTAGTGCTGCATTAAGATTTTAAAATGTGATTCGTTCCTACTGGATTTGAATAATCCATCAGATTGATGATAATAGGTCTTTCCCAGGGTTTCAGGAAAAAAAGGTTACTGTGATCAAATGGAGAGATGTGTTATCAGTCACAAACAGTACCTTTTTTGAGCCGATGCCTTAATGTCTAAACCGTACTATTTCGGAAGATACAGCACACTTGCAAACTAGTTCGGTTCCTGTAGTTGAATTAAGCTGAGAGGTGTGGTTAAATAAAAAAAAGCTGTGATTTTATTCATTTATTTATTTATTTCAATGGCAGGGAGGGGATCAATCATAGGTAAGGTTGCTCTTCATTGAGTTATGTCAGGAAACTGTCAGAAGTGCTGCATGACTGTTCACAAATTACAGTTTAGGTAGCAATACTAGTTCGTATGTCTCACAACATTGCCGCTCTAGAGTTAGGCTCTTAAAAATTGTCTGGCATACTTACTTTATTATTTGTAGATGAAATGAAGAAGTGGTCTCAAATCTCTCTCTTCAAACTTTTATGTGTAATCTTTAGTGCAGAAATTGTGAAATCAATACTAGTGAGTAGTATACTTCAGGTACTATGAAAGTGAATATGGTGTTTATAATAGATGTTATATAATACATGTAAATGTTTGAAAGATTTAAGTGAAACTCCTTCAGTATAAACATTAATATTTTGCAGAAAACTACATTATTTGGCAAGACAGTTTGGACCAGTTTAAGATGTCAAGACGTTTAATATCTGTTTAATATCAAAACAGTTCTGCAGTTTGTTTAACCCCTTTATCAAGAGTCTAAGAAATCAGAGAGTCTAGAAAACAGTTCTACCTGTTCTATCCATGCATCCATGAATCTGAAAACCTGCCAAATGGTTTTTGTGCATGACTGACCTGTAAAATTATTGTTCATTGTTAGGATATGTATATTTAATTGTATATATTCTTTTTTCTAGGCCTAAATATGGTAAAAAAAGACAGTGCTTCTGAAACCAACTTTATGACTGCTAACAGGGGAAAAACTGTACCTGCAAAAGATGGTAACTATATTTTTTTTATTGTTTTTGTAATGTATTGAGAAAAAAAATGTGGGTAAAGCAGAGGAAGTATTATTGCTGCCTTACCTCCGTAAAAGTCCTGTATCTACACTACAGAAAACAGTTCTTTGTCTCTCTGTGTTCAAGTCGCAGACAGGCTGTACACACTGAATTTACTGGGACCAAGAGTAGTTTGGCTGGCATTCTGTGTTGGTTTGATAACAGCTTCTGTACAAATACACGGACAAGAATATAGACAAGCCCTTAAAACTGAAAGCTGTCTCTTAGCAAATGATCTTACAGCGGATCTGCAGAATTACCTTCTTAGATTTCTGAGGGAGAGCTTTTGCCCTGCATCATTGCTGCTTAGATTTTACTGAAGAACTGTGCACATATTCTGTTGGAATTTTTATCCTCTCCTATATCTGTATGTTCAAGCTTGTAGAATAAAACACCATCATCTAACAGCACTTAAGAGTCTTGGCATTGTATCATGGAAGACTAATAATAACAAGCTTCAAATATGAAAAATGAAACTAGCTTTTAAAAATTTCCTTTCACATATGAATCGTTCTCTGCAATTATCTAGTTTCAGAATTGGATAGTGACTTCTACTGCATCAGTGTTTTGTTTGCTGACCTTTAAACATAAAGAGGACTCGCTTTCAGGGTTGTCTTCAGCAAACTAAAAATAGTGTTGCCTTTGAAGTTTTATCTGTAAAATCATGCTATAGGTGTTGGTAAAAGCAGTATTTCTTTGAAATAACTTGAAGCGTGAATTTGAATATACCTTCTTTGAAGGAAAGTATCTTTTTATATCCTTCGTCAGTGAACAGTTGTGAGGAAGAGACTTGGGGAAGAGGCTAGTGTAAGGTATTTAAGCACCATCCTGTATGATACCTTTTCAGAGGCAAGCTAAAAAACTTGTGTAGCCAGAGGTTTCCAACTTTTTATTTATGGAGGGCACTTAATGGCTTGGTCTGCAGGTTCTGGTCACACAATGAAAATGGTTGGCAGTACAGTATCTCAGTTTGATGGATAAAATATGATATCCACAATTAATAGGACTCCAAAGGCTCTGCAGGCTGTGAGTGATCCTTTTGGGATTTAGTGGTTTAGATGATCCTGCTGTAAGGCAGGTGCAAAACCTTTGGGAAAATCCAGCTTCAACTTAGAAAGTTGTTGGCAGTGGGGTTTTTTGTCATATAAGAAGACTGTTTCAGCTTGAGGTTTTCCTGACGTTTGTGCTGTTTCTTTTTTTTTATTCATTTGTTTTTGTTGTTTTGTTTTATTTTTTTAATCCCCAAACCCTTGACAAATTGTAAAAAAGGCCTGGGGTGAGTGGGGATACAAAGGACAAGTACAAAGCTCTGTAGTGGGGCTGAAACAGTCAACTATAGAAAGACACCCTGTGAATGACATGCGTGGTAATAGTTTGTAAAAAAGACATAGGGATATTGAATGTTACAGGTAACATATACTGGGATGTATAAAAAGGAATGTCAGCCATGAGATACACAGTGACCTGGATGTTTTACATGGCACAGGTGAAGTCTCAGCTAAAACACTGCACCTAGTTTTAGACATTGCACTTCAAAAAAAGATTCAGACAAGACGCCACAATAACTGGAGGTATAAAACACGACACAGGAGAAAAGACTGTTGGAATTTGTCATTGTGTGATTAAAACCACAGATGATTAAAGGAATAAACAAGGAATTGTTCAAATAAAAAGAACAGTATAAGCAAGGGTAAAAATAGTAAGAAATCTTGAGCTAAAACTCTGGTAATTTAGGTTTTATATTAGGGAGGAAAAAAAAACCCTGGTAACAGTAAAGATAATTATGTGGTGAAATATAGTGCTGAGGAAGTCCTGAGATCTCCCTGATGGGAGGCTTTCAAGAAAAGGTCAAACACTCAGCTGTCAGGAGAGATCTAACAAATACTTGTTTTGCCTGATGGAAGAGGACCTGCTCTTGTCCCACCTCATGATTTCCTACAAAATGAAGCATCTCAATGACTGGTTTAATTTCAGTAGGTTTTGTTGTGCTCATGTAGAAGTGTAAGGTGGTCTGACCTCCAGTGAATCCATCACCGAGTTGGGTTCTAAACACAGACTTGTAGGATGTGTTTGCAAATGCACACATAGATCTATACCTCGGACTTGGAGGGTTGCCCGATTGGTCACCATTTATTTGGTAATTTGCATTTTGTTCATTGTAGCGTAGTTGCAGCCAGTATCTCGGAGTCTTTAGATTTCTGTCCCCAGATACCTTCAGCTTTTGCTTTGACCTGCATTTGCCTTTCTGCATTTCTTTACTGTTTTCCCCAGTTGGAGGATTTAATTAGATTGAAGGTGCTAACCCTGTGTCAGTGTCAAGGTACTTTGTGAAAACCAATGGATTAAGCCTCTCACAAGTCTGGGAAGTTTGATAAGCAGTCCTATCTTAATTTTTTCTCATTGAGAGACTGAGGCATAGACACCTATTGCTGTACCCTGCCTCATTTTTGGTAGAAGGGGGTAGGAGAGGGGAGAACTGAGGGAAGGAAGGAGGAAAGCTAAACATAAGTCTTATTGGACAGTTTAGACATCAGGGTTTGCAAATGGAGATAAAAGTGATTTATTTCCCATCCTTACTTTATAGTACAGATTTTAATATTAATACAGTATGTAATGGAATATAGTAGGCTTTAATCCAGACAATAATTCACTCACATAATATCACCTTCCTTCCCCTTCTCATCAAATCTTTAATAGGCTGGATGCTGAAAGTGTGATGATGTGATCTCTTATTACTCAGGCTCCCACACTTTAATAAATACGCTTGTGACACTTTAGAAGAACTTTGATAGAGTAATAAAGAAGGGGGTTTTGGAGACCTCTTCCAGCACACAGCTATTACCTTATTCCTAAGGCAGGGTCAGATGCACCTGTGTAATTCCTGACAGGTATTTGTGTAAATGCTGCTTTAATAACTCCCTAATTTTCTCTCTCAACTTTGTATTCTGCCCACGATGGAGAACAGCTAACTTCCTCCTTACAGGAACTCTCCCTTTTGCTGCATCTGTCCTTTCCCGAATGTGACTTCTAAAGAACTATTGCCATTTATGTATTTTAGGTTTCCCTGGGTACAGCAGCTCTTCCTCTTCTACTACCTCTTTGGAAGGCAAACAGAGTTACTCCAAGAAGCGGAACTCAACTAGCAGCAATAAAAAGCCAGTGACTAGAGTGTCTTCTGCCTCATCTAAAATCAGTGCTGGTACGGTCTGTTTTATTGAGGTATATTTTCATAGGTGGGATCTTACTGCTGTACAGAGAAACTACGTAGAACTTCTTAGGTTGTTTCAGAATCTGAGACCATTCAAGGAACACACTTGGGGAGTAGTTTAAGCATAAACTTAAATTTGGCAACTTCAGAAGTTTTTTAGAACATCTTCAGGAGGAAAAGCTTTCTTGTCGTTGGTCACTCTACCTCTCCACTGCAGAGACAAGGCTGTAGTCCGTGGTTTTCATCCCGAAACAAGTTATTATCTCTGTGAGTTAAAGGTACACTGTTACAGATAGATACTCTCTCTGCCAGTCAGTTGGCTCACTATTGAAGACTTCCTTAAATTTAAAAGATAGAATGCCACTAATTCCAGATCTTGTTCTTCTGTTGAACAGGGTTGCACAGCTCTTCTCTGGCTACAAGGAAAAATCCTTTTGATGAAGGAGGAATTCAGGTTGGAGACAGAGTATTGGTGGTAGGACAGAGAACAGGCACTGTTAGATTTTGTGGGTCGACGAAATTTGCACCAGGTATTTGCAGTACTCCTTGTGTATGTTGTAGAATCAGTATGGAGTATCTTACATGTGAGCACACGAACGTTAAGGGAACTCCATCATTTTCCTCACTCCCTCCAAAAAAAATTGTAAATTTACTGGTTTCTTTCAAAGTTCTTACTCTTGCTTATATTTCATTTAATATTGTTTACTTTAATGCAACTGCAGGGGAAAAATAACCATTTAAAATGTGCTGGTTACTTGTCCACTAACGCAGCTTAATTAGGTAAATATTTTGATGTTGAAATTGTAGGTATTGTAACAGAGCTTCCTGAAAATCTTCAGTTTAGTCTGCAGGGTGGTGTATAGTTTATTGAGATCGTATGTCTTTGCTCCTTACCTTTTGTAGTAAGTCTCTGTGATGCAGCTCATCTCCTGAAATACTGATACTCTTACCGTGTCATATAACTGTCATTCTCATCTTCTTGGCACCTTTAACAGGGTAATTGTGAACATTTAAATCTTAACTAACAAACTTTTAGGTCCCAGAATAAATGAAAAGTTGCAGGCATCTCAAAAACCCCAAACCCTACTGCCATTTTCTCATCCTTCTCCCTCCCTTCCCGTGTTGCTGAGAAGCCAGGTGTTTTCAAATAGAAGTGAGCTGTGCTAAGTACTGGAAACTAATTTATCTTTTTTTTTTGTAATCAAATTCTATGTCCTTTATGTCCGTGTCTATAGTAGTCTTATTGCAAGAGTAATGCAAAACCAGTTGGTAAGTACTGGTGTAAGTACCCGGTTTGAATGAGGTCCATTTGATTGACGCGTAAGCGGCAATACTCTGTCTTAACACGTGGTGGCATCAATATTTAAAACAAGTGTTACAGTGACAGAATGCAAGATTTTAGTACAAGCTGTGGGCTTTTTTCATTCTTGCTCTACCCCAATTTAATTGGAGGCAGTCCTTGCTTAAGCTGCTGTGATTAACCGATTCTACACTTTAGTGTGCGCGCTCTTAACCTCACCTTGCTGCTTACGAAGACAACAAGGCAAAAAGGACTGGTTTCCCTAATACGCTATAACAACCGTAAAATCAGAAAGCTGTTTGACAGTGTGAGTCTCCTCCGTCTCCACCCTAAATTAGGGAATAAAATTTTTTTGAGAACAATGTGGTATTGTAAGAAGGGAGAATGGAAAGCTGACAGATTTTCACCATTTGCAAAATCAGTAATTTATAGAAAATGTAACACGTGTTTTTAAGTATTTTAATATGTATCAAAGCTCAGGAAGTTACCCAAACGTTATTTCTTTTGCTGCAATGCAGGTCTTTATTTAATTCCACAAACAGGAAGGGGAGAACTTCTGATGTCCTGAGCCCTTCTAATTCATAAACTGTCATTCCTGCATTTCTTGAGCTGATAATTAGAATTGCCAATTTATCCAGTGCCTTAGTACCAAGTGACTTGAATTAAATTGTGAACCTTTTGGGGATGGATAGCATAAGGACCGCTAATGGAGTATGAAATTTAGCACCTTTACATAATTAGCTCACATTTATCACAGGTTATGAGTGATAAAGCTTATTAACATCTTGATGCCTATTCTGTGTTCTGTATGAGATGATTTGCTGGCCAGTTCTGGTTCTTGCACCCTTCTCTCAGTACCGTACAGCCAGCCTTAAAATTTGTATTAATTATAACTTGCAAGATGGAGAGAAGGAATTAATATCAAAACTTTAATTTTACTGTTGATGATCTCAGATGAGGCAGAAACTGTGTGATCAGAGGACTGAAGAGGGAAGCTTGAACCACCATTGCTCTTCTGTTCTGTCTCCTTTTTGTCCCATAGCCACTGTTTGGCTTTAGTATATATCAAGGGTTTAACCTTTTCTGTATTAATTAAAATGTCAAGAATTTTCCTGAAAGCTTATAAAAATACTGAGATGAGATACTTATCTTTAGACTTATTTATTCTGATAGAAAGTTTTGCAGTTTCATCCATAGTTATTTTTATTATTACCTAGTTTCAAACCAGAAACTGATTTCCTCGATGTGGGTGAATGCCAACTGTACCAACTGTCTCGCTGTAGAAAAAACTGTGGTGTTTTGTTCAAAATACCATGACCTCACTGTTTTGAAATGTAGGATTCTGGTGTGGAATTGAATTGGACAAGCCTCATGGGAAGAATGATGGTTCGGTGGGAGGCATTCAGTACTTCAGTTGTCTTCCCAGATACGGTATATTTGCACCACCATCCCGTGTACAGAGGTAAGCACTAAAGCTGTTTTAAGGTTTGTGTTGCTGAGTGCTTTGTTTCCCACTGGAAATTTATTGAGAAAGTTTTGCAGCAGATATGTAACTCATGTTTTCTTCTGATAATGGAAGTTTATAACTTCCATTAAAAACCTGGTGGGTTTTACATCGTCTCTTTTAAAGCAGCATATAAATTGGAAATGCAGCCCCCTGTGTTTCTCTTGCAACCACTTCAGGACCTTTCATACCAGGGCCTCTTGTTTCTGACAGAGCCTGTGTTCATTAAACCTCACTTTCATGACCCAGTCCTGATGCACTGAGCTAAATTTGGTTTTAAAAGGAAGTTGCCCTTGGACATGACTGGAAATACTATTCTTATTCCAGTTAACTGCACAGAGGAACCAAAGCACCCACCGCTTTGTAGTCTCCTCGTTAGGTTGAGGAAGAATATCTGAGGAATACTGTGCTCTTTCCTACTGTATTTACATCTCGCCACTCTGCCAGACATGTTCTTGCTTTTCTTTCCCTGAGTAGGCTAAGCTCAGGCAAATGGTTAAAGAACTTGCCCCAAAATTACCCATGCTCTCTTGCTGAGCAAAAGGCAATTAACTTGAATAAACTAGTTTGCTCTGGGCACCTCTTGCATACCAGCCTGATTACAGCTGCAGTGTTAGTGTCTCTTGGGGGGGTGGAGAAGGGAAAAATTCAGAACCGAATCCCAATTTGACAAGGATGACTCCGGCAGTAGGTTTGTTCAGAGCTGAGTTGAAATGACTTCTTTGTTGTGTTATTGCTTTTCAGACTAACAGGTTCTCTGGATTCTCTCACAGAGACTTCATCGAGTAAAATAAATCGCACTTTTCCAGGTGGGAACGTAAGACGCTGTGATTTGGCTTAGGTAACCTAGTGAACACTACCAATCTACAAACAGGACCTAGCCCACTACAACCACAAAGGCCACTTCTCTGAAAGCACAATAGGTTTTCAAGGAACCCAAGTGCTAGCCAGTAATTTGGCTGGTCCCTTTCTAACAATGTAGCCTGCAGAAGAAACTGTGAGTGCTGTGGTGTTATTTACCTTAGACTGGCAGAAATAATGATGTCAGACTTAAAGGAAGAGTATCAACAATCTTATTACTGTACTGCATTCTAATCAGAGTTTACTGAAAATTGAACCTGCACCTTAATCTAAATTGAAATTGATGAAGGGATCAGTATTGGGAGGAGTCTATATGAAATTACTTAAACTTCTGAGAGACATTTGAAGTGGCTATTTTTCTTTTTTCCTTACTAAGCTTTTTGTGAAAAGGCTGCTTCAAATGCAAAAAAAATTGTTAATTTCACTTATGTCCTCTCTGAAAATTTGAACATGTTATAGACAGTTTCATGAGACATTTCATCACTTATTTCCTATTCGGAGAGGAGAATGTGTGGCAAATGTAGTGGCAGTATAAAAGAAAAATCAAAGGATTTGACTTCATACAAGTTGTTGTGTTTTGTACACAGCTTATTAACCTTTCCACTTAGGTTTTAGACGCAGCCTAAGCACCACTTCTGCATCTTCGCAAAAGGAGATAAACAGAAGAAACTCCTTTGTTAGGTGAGTGTCTTGAATGTAAAATGTTTGGGTGAGCTGGCTCTTAGCTCTACTGTTCCTCATTCAAAAGAAAATCTTTATGCATGTATAACATCTAGATCTTTACACATGGGTTTTGTGGTTTTTTTTCTTTCTTCCAAAATGGACCAGTAGTAGACCTTGCGTGTCCCAAGAGTACAGTTTGTGGATTCAGGTTGTCGTTAAAATTGTTTTCCACTTCTTCCTCACTGCATATGCTCCAAATTCGTGCATTTTCACACAGCTGAGTGAAGTTTAGAGGGCCTTGTTAAAGGACTTCACTTTGTCCTCGTAATCCTGACTGATCCTTGCATGGTGAAAGCTGTTTTGGCTAAACTCTTTCAAGTCCCAGATAAAATGTTTTGTACTGCTTAATTCACCAATAGTATCACCTATGGTAAGCATTGTAGTGCCTAGCATCAGGAAATTGATTTTTCCAAGCATTTCAGACTGCTGTGTGTACTGGCCTCTTAATGCTGTGACAGGTTTTGCTGGTGACAGGAGATCAAACACTTTTTTTTTTTTTTTTTTTTTTTTTTGGTAGAAAGGGATTTGCATTTTTTTTTTTCCCCCCTCATGCACTTCACTGAATTACAGATTTGCTCTGGATGTTTTATAGAAAAAAAAAAAAAGACCTTCTCCCCCTGCCCCACTCCACCCCCTCTCTTCTTTATTTTTTTCCTGACTAGATCTAGGAGCTCCGTGTTACGGCGCAGCTGGAGTAACAGCACTACGGGGAACACCGAGGGACCGGTGAAGCTGCATGAAGGCTCTCAGGTTCTGCTGACCAGCTCTAATGAAATGGGGACAATCAGGTACATTGGTCCCACAGACTTTGCACCGGGGATATGGCTGGGACTTGAACTCAGAAGTGCCAAGGGAAGGAACGATGGCTCTGTGGGGGAAAAGCGCTATTTCACCTGCAAGCTGAAGCACGGTGTCTTAGTTCGACCCAGCAGAGTAACCTATCGTGGGATTAACGGGGCAAAACTTGTAGATGACATTTGCTGAGCAATATGTGCTCATGCAACAGGAAATGAGTATTTTAAAGCACATAAGAACTCCATATAGAAGGCAAACTTATTTTGAAATTACTAAATCTGCATTTGTGTTTTACATATACAAGAATATATATGTATATGTGTGGATATATAATGTATATTTTA
>JAAGNO010008346.1:19087-100581 GCA_033439905.1 Ceryle rudis | reverse complement strand
CTCCCTCCTTCCTTCCTTCCTTCCTCCCTTCCCTCCCTCCTTCCTTCCTTCCCTCCTTCCTTCCTTCCTTCCTTCCTTCCTTCCTTCCTTCCTTCCTTCCCTCCTTCCCTCCTTCCCTCCTTCCTGTCTTTCTGTCTTTCTGTCTTTCTTGGCCTTTCTGAAGAAAACAGTCCAAGACAGGACAGAGAAGCCACCTGGGACAACCTTGAACATTTCTTCTCCCATTAGCATTTCTGCTACATCTTTTGGCAAGATAACAGAGTGGGATCCTGTACCTTCCCCAGCTGGGAGTCATCTCCCTTTTCAGAATTGCCTTTCTTGGTTTTCACTCATCAGTGAAAAGAAGAAATAACTGAAGGGGAGAAATATTCTGAGAGTGGTACTTCATTTTCATAAGGGACAGTTTTCTTCCTGTTGTGTAGGCAAGGGGCAATGTTCTTGAATGAAGCTTAGGGTCAGACAGAGTAATTTCAGTGTTAATGTCACATTCCTTAGTCTAATGAACAGTTTATAGTTTATAATCTGAAAGAATTTATGACAACCATAAATCTTTCTTCCCCTCCACACCCCATTCTTCTTCTCCAGGCCTGATCTTATCCACTATAGCTCACTGAGACAGGACCAGCCCATCAAAAACCTGAACAATGCTTTCAGTGTTGCGGAGAAAGAGCTGGGAATCAGCAAACTGCTTGATGCTGAGGATGTGGCAGTACCCTACCCAGATGAGCGATCTGTCATGACTTACGTGTCACTCTATTACCACTACTTCTCCAGACTGAAACAAGGCCAGACAATACAAAAGCGACTTAACAAAGTAAGTGCATTGCCATCTTCAGAAGTTAAGAGTTAAATATGTAAAGCTAAACTGATGTTGGAAATGTGAGGGTTTTGTGCAAGCTCCTGTTCAGGATCATTTGAAGTTAATCAAATAGCACAAACATTTGAAAGACCTTTTATCATCACTTGAATCTTGAGAAGTGTCTTTAGACTCTCTGATCTTTAAAGGAGATTGCATTTATCTCACTGAAAATTAATCCCTTTTTGACCTTACAGTTTCTGTTTGAGAACTGATGTGGTTCCAAGGCCTCCCATTAATCTTGGGAGGATTACTGCTAGGCAAAAGAAGACACAGTCAACAATTTTCTGATTTAACAGGAAAGATGATCCCTTATTCTTTGAGACTACTTTGGATTTTCATTTCCTGTGAAAATCCTCATACTTTCTTACTAACTCTTTAGTCGGTACAAAATGCAAAATGCAGAAAAAAAGGTATAAAAACTGAGGGAGTGCAAAAGAAGGGGAAAAAAACACTCCTGGGGGGGAAAAAAAAGGCAAAACAAAAAACAAGGAAAAAAAAGTTTCAGTTTCTACATAAAATCATGAGTTATATTAAAAAGTATTTGCACCCTGTTGATGGAAAACTGAAGGAATCTTGTAGATGTTCCACTGGAGAACACTTCCCTTAGAGAGAATCTCTTTTCTACCTTCAGAATAAACTATTCTGGTTTTCTCAAAGACACAAAACAATCTGCAGAAAACCTACGCACCCAGGATGGGTCCTACATGAGCATTTGGACTCTGAGAATTGCCTGTGTGGTTGAGAAGGGGAATATATTGCTTAATGGGAGGCACAAGAAAACAAAGATTTCCACCTCTTCACTTGGTGGTGATAAGGTTAACAGCTCTTGCAAAGCAGGGTTTGCCCAGCTAACAAAGTGGACAAGTGCAAGATAATCTGAAAAAATGTCTCCGTAACAGTGATGTTCTCTGAAGAGAAGCATTAGAAGGGAGCAGGACTTGGAGTTCAGTCAAAAAAGATTTGGCATCAGTGAGGAGAGTGGGCAGTAGGATTTGACTGTTCTATACTTGAGTGTCTGGATTTTGGCCAGGAGACATTATTTTTGTTCTGATAAACCTGAAAAACTCCTTGAGTTGCTAAGCATATATTACAGGAACTATAGGGATCAAATAGACCGTAACTTTTATATTATGGGGGGAAAAAAAAGAAAACTAGGATTTCTTACTCTGTCATTTTTTTCAGTTCTTGTTGTGCTCCACTATTCTTTTCCATTTTGTACAGGTGTATTTATTCTTTCTTTTCTCTCTCTCTGTCTTTCCACTTACCTTCTTCTTTTTCTCTCTTTGCCTCCTTTCCTGTTTTGTTCCTGCCTTCCTACATTTCTGACACACACAAACATTCAGAAGGAGAACAAAACAGATGTTAATCTCTTCTTGTCCTTAGTCCCCTGAAATAGGCAGCTCTGAATTTACTAATAGGATTGGGGAGGGAAGCCTGCATGTGTCAAGGAAGCTTTTGAGTTCAGACTGTGTGACCAGGGTGGCAGAGAGAATCAGCACAGGGAGGTAAATCTCCTTTCCCCATCCTGTGTGAGGTGGCCATGCATTTGCTAGGATCTTTCAGCGAGAACTGGGTGCGATGGCAGAAAAAACAGAAGGGAGCCCTGATGTCATGGGCTGCTTTTCCTGCACTAAAGGTTGGTGCTGTTTTGCTCCTCTTCCAACACTGTGGCACTTATTCATTGGCAAGTGCACTTTTTGGTAGTTAAAAGCAGATTACTACTTGTAGGGACTGGCTCTTTGCTCAGTGCCATCTCCCTTACTAATCTGCCTGGCTGGAGAAGGAAGGCTCAGGGAAATGACAGAGGTAGACAACATTGTTCAGCGTAACATCTGCAGGAAGGCTACTAAGTTAGGGCAAGGAAAAAAATGAAATACAAAGTAAAAAGACAAAACCAGAAAAAAAATGTAAAATGGAAAGAAAGGGTTATTTCATTCTGACAGGTTTTAGGTTATCGTGGATTTTATTCTACATGTTTGCTCCATTATTTACCTGAACTTGAAATAAAGGCAGGTGAGACCACAAATGAAACAGATAAATGTCCTGGACTTGGACAATGAGTATTGAATCAGAGCTAACCTCCTTACCAAAGCCCTGTTTGGCTACAAGACGCTCTCAACTTATATAAAGAGAAACAGCTCCAACAGAGGAGATTGAGAAGGAGCTGTCTGACCACAGTCTGCTGTGGGCATTTGAGAGAACCGGCATCTTGTCAGATGGTCTAACAGCCTAAGGTGGTGAAGCTAAAAGGGTGTAATTATGTATTAGATGAGATAGAACTGGTTTGGGTTTAGGAAGGAGAATAGAAAAAACAATCTGGTTTTTTTTCCATTGTGAAATAAAACCACTGAACTCTCAGTTTAAGTTTCTTCTTTCTAAGCAGCCCACACAGAAACTGCTGATAGTCTCCAAATGCATGCTATTTATTCCAAAATTAACCTTTTCTTAAACAAGAACTGAAATGAGACATTAAACAAAATTTATTTATCTGTGTTTTATTGAAGGTTATTCTAGGATTTCACTTGGCCTCAGATGTGACAGCTATCATCACATTGATATAAAAATGTGATGACTGTTGCAACCTGCTTGTTAAATATAGTTTTCCTGATGTATATTCAACTGTTTGAATCCTAAACTTGGTTTATGAAGATGTTTTTGTTCACTCATCTTGCTTCGGTCTGCTTCTTATGTGGCTTGTAACTTCATATTCCCATCACAGATCGTGTTTTTCCTGAAGGAGATAGATGACTTGAAGCTTCTCTATGAGCAGATGGTTTCTGACCTTCTGAAATGGATTAAACAGAAGGTGATGGAACTGGATGACCGTCATTTCCCCAACTCTCTTCAGGAAATGTGGCTGCTCATGGCCAACTTCAAGACCTTCCGCACTGTGGAGAAACCCCCAAAATATCAAGAGAAGGGCATGATTGAAGCTCATCTCTTCAACATCAGAACCAAGCAGAGAGCCAACAACCAACGGCCATACTTGCCACCAGAGGGGAGAACACTGCAGGATGTGGAAAAGCACTGGATTATCCTGGAAAAGGCAGAGCACAACCGTGGAAAAGCAATGCAGAATGAGTTGATGAGGCTAGAAAGGCTGGAACAGCTAGCTCAGAGGTTCCTGAAGAAGGCAGCCCTTCGTGAGTCCTACTTGGAAGACATGAGAAAAGTGATTGGGAAGCAGGACTTCTGGCCAGAGAGTGCAGACAGGATGGAGGCGGCCAATAAGAAGCTGGAAGCCATTGCAGCAGATGTACTCCCCAGGAAGGAACGGTTCATAGCTTTGGAAGAAATGGCCTCAGATATCAGCCAGGAGAACTATCATGGCAAAGATCAAATCATGAAGAAGTGAGTAGCAGTTGTGAGACAGCGTATGGTGGAGGTTGGAATTAGTTGAAATTCTGTGGAGTGGTGGAAGAAAATGAATTGTAGCTATGTATTGTAACTCTGTTCCTCATGAGTGAGGACTAGCAGGAATTTCTTCTACCTCTGAATGGTTTCAGCAGATAAAACAAATGTTTCATGTGCTTTAAAAGTTTGGGGTTTTTTTTTCCTGAATTATCAAACTCTCAGACTGATTTCTGGTGAAAAATAGTTCTAACATATTTTTATTATATATGAAAACACTTGTTCTGCCAAAAATTCTATCTTCCATCAAAAACACCTAGAGGCATAATTTTTTTTTCCAATTCAACACATTTCTAATAGTTCTGTACAAACGAGTTCTCTTGTGGTATTTCAATGCTTTTCTAAGTTCTGACAAAGCCAGAAACCTGTGTGAAAACTAAGAAAAACAGTTATAAAAGAATAAACCAAACTCTTTATGAGAACAGATTGTTACTCATGATGTGGTTTAGATTAATTTTTTACTTTAAGCAGTCATTTAAAGACCACTTCTTTTTCTTTCCAAGCCTTTCCACTGTATCAAAGGAAAGCAATGTGAGATGCAAGTATGAGGATTCATAAAAAAGGTCTAAATTTTAAAAAGTCAATGACAGTTGATGTGCTAGTCAAAATTCTTTTCCTTGATCACATTAATTTGACAACAATATTGCTTTGATCTGTTTTGTGATCATAGCCTGTCCTCATGCACTAGTAGCAAGAGTTGTCTGTGTTCATTTGAGTCCTTCGAAGCTGCAAGCACTAATAATCTCCCAGTGATGCCCAAAGTCCAAATTGGTCATTTCTCTCCCTTCCTTTTTAGGCAAGAGAGCATTTCAAAGCAATGGCAGGATCTACTGGATCAGCTGCAGAGACGACAACACTCCCTGGGTACAATGCAAGAAATTCTGGGCCTCCTGAGGGATGTTGATGCCATTACAGAAGAGCTGAAAGAGCTGCAGGTACTGACCTCTCTCCGCCAGCACACAGCCTGCATTGCTGACAGTGTGCATCCATAAAAATGCCCCCATATGTCCAGGGACTACCTGGTGCCAACAGAAGTCAATCAGCTGCAGAAAAAATGCAACATTTTTACTTAAATGCCTAACTGTGCATTTCAGTTCATCATTGCAGATAACTGCAGAAGGTAAAACAGGCTTTGGTCCAAGGGCTCTCCCTAATCAGAAAGCCAGATATGGTATTGCAGGGAGTGCACACTATGGGTTCAAGCTATGTAGTAAAATAAAGATAGGAAATAAGCTCACCTAAATGTAGAAGTGTAAAAGCAGAAGTAGAATAAACCAGCCTCCTTCCCCATTCCACATAGTTCTGAATTACCTTCTGGAAGTACCTCCAGTGAATATGCAGGTGGGGACTAGCTCAGGCATATGTCTGGCTTACAGGTATTTACTTGTGAGAGACAAACGTTCCACTGTAAATGCACAGTGATTGTTTTTAGCAAGAATTTCCAAGTGTTACCAGTGTCAGAGCCTTAAGTCTTTAGCATATGAAATAACTGGTTTCATATTGATTTTGTATAGGCAGGAAGTATATATACATCCTTTGGTCTTGCCTTGACATATTTAAAGACAGAAAAATCCTAATGATTATGGGTTGCCTTGTAGTGAAGATGAAAGAGTCAACATGCTATATGAAGCTATGAATTTCAAAATAAAGATGAGAGGTATCTATAAGTTATT
The DNA here is from genome assembly GCA_033439905.1 of Ceryle rudis. Classification (NCBI taxonomy): domain Eukaryota; kingdom Metazoa; phylum Chordata; class Aves; order Coraciiformes; family Cerylidae; genus Ceryle; species Ceryle rudis. The sequence goes on along the minus strand of JAAGNO010008346.1, from coordinate 94,638 downwards.
AATCTTTCTGTCCTATTGTTAGTAAGTAAAGAGGATATGGGAGAAGATTGGTAAGGAATGATGACATCCTACAATAGGATTGATAATTGTATCAATTGATACAATTAGAAAGAGGACAGACTTTTAAGCACTTGGTACCTTCATCAGCCAGCAATTAATTAAATGCTATGAAGTACTTGTTTTCATTATTTAGATAGAAAAAGCAAAGAAGCTCCTCAAACAAAGGAAAACAAAACAAAAAAAAAATTGCAGTCCAAACATACCATAAAATGGGATATTGTAGAATTCTCCAAATACAGACTGTGAATCAATCTGCCTACAGATGTGTGTATAGCAAAGGGCTATTCCCGTGGCCATGAATTCTGAGACCTTGAGTGCTTAAGCAATAGAAATAAGGTGTGAAAACAGATGCTTATTTGAAGAGACCATTACTTGTACTGCAGTAGATAGAAACTCTAGATTGTTGCCATTAGTGTGTGAAATTAAAAGAAAGGTACGATTCCTTCAATTAGGCAGCTTTTCAGCTTTCCCTAGCTCACATTATTCTTTCACATTTCGAAGCTGAGAGCCAACAGGAACCTTTCACTTGATTTCTTGGTACTGAGACCTTGGATGTGCTTTCTGTCAATGCATTTTGTCCCTCACTTTGTTTGCAGGTGCTGGTGAATTCCCAGGACTGTGGGAAACAGCTCCTGGAAGCAGTAGATTTGCTGCAGAAGCATAATATGGTTGACTCGCAGATCTCTTCCTATGATGATAGATTGACATGCATCACCCAGAAGACAGCAGAAATCAGCAAGAACAGCACAGTTAAAACAGAAGTGCTTTATGCAAAAGTTCAGACACTTCGTCAGCTGTATCAAAACCTTACAGCTCTGAGCAAGTCACGGTAGGGCTGTGTTTACAGCTCTGTTCTTCCTGATTAAAATCGTCAATCACTCCTTTAATCAGAAGACACAGCTTCCCAGCATTGAAGTTTTTCATTTCTCCACTTATAAAGATGTAACACAAGCAACTTGAGCGTATTGATTGCAGTTGACTGAAAGAGATCACTTGCTTTCATAGCTAAAGAATAGCTTCATTCTCAGCATTAATTATGTCTTGCTTTGTGTGTCTGAATAGCATGTGGTTATCTTCTCACCTCCTGGAGTAAGAGGGAAATGTTGTTTTATCTCCTTTGTCTTCCATGAATAATCTCTGACAAAGAGGAATTAAAGGCATTTGCATTTTGGATTTTCTAAATTCTTCTTTGATTATCCTATGTTGTCTCTATAGGATCCTAATTCTGACTGAGATATCCCGTTTCTTTCTTTATTTCAGAAAATCTCACCTAGAAGAGGCTTTGAAGCTTTTTGAATTCTTCCGTGACTGCAAAGAGGAAGAATCGTGGATCTCTGAGAAATGGAAGCTGGCAAGAACGACAACATTAGGGAAAGATGTCAGCCAGATTACAGCCTCTATTCACAAGCACAAGGTATCTTCTTTGGGTGGTGATGCCTTGTCTTTGCATTATAGCAAGGTTTTAGAGTATCTATGTTAGTGCAGCACTTATAAGAAAGCTGCCAAATCACCCATTGTCTCGAGTGTTTGAGATTTTCATAGAAATGTATAGGGACAGGATTTTCCCCAAGAGCAGAAAGAAAGGGTAGAGAAGAAATATTCTTCATCCTGGACTAGAAGTGTGGCTTCTAGTGAAGACAACTGGATGCTGTAGTAGCTCTCTTTGGATGAGAGGGGAAAAAAGGTTTCTCGGGTTTTGTTTTTCCCCACTCACCTTGCCTGGCCACGAGAGATGTGGAGAAAGAAAGAGATGGTCAAAAGACGGCAGATATCAGCAGACAGGATGTATAACACTCTGTGAGCTTACAAATCTGTTAACTACTTTCCCTACAAGCTTGATGTGAGCTAATATAAAAAATTCAGCTGCATGAGCTACTGCCTTCTTATGACAAAGAATCACTGGGGACAAGTGAAGAGACCTGTGGACTTCAGAACTCACATGACAAAACTGAAAAAGGAGCCCCTTCTGTAGGTTTAATATACATTTGTGTTCATCTATTTGTGTATTTGTTGCTTCTGGAAAGCATAAGACAGCTGCATTGGTGGATGACAAACAAATATCTCCTTCAGGGAAGACTGCATAACAAGTTTCACATCAAAGGCAAAAAGGAGGATAGTAACTTGTGTGTGTAGAGCCAAGGGGCAATCATCTCAGGGCTCAGGGAAAAAATCATAAGCATGTATAAGACACATGGCTCTTGGAAATGTATGTATCACAGTAGTGGAGAACGGTATCCCTTCTTTGCTCTCAACTGGTGGGGAGTGAATTTGTGCTGACATGTCTCCCATCCTTCTGCTAGGCTCTTGAAGCAGAGTGCAATTCCCACAGAGCCATAATTACAGATGTGATGAGGAGAGGCTCAGAGCTGAGCCAGAAGAACCCTGCACACCAAGAAGACATTCTGAGGTGGAAAGATAACCTCCAGATGTTGTGGCAGCAGCTCCAAGAAGAAGTGGCTGATCGCAAAAACCGCCTCCAGGCAGCAGCTCTCATCAAACAGGTAAGCAGGGCTCTGCTGTAGTCTGTGGACACAGATGTGGTTCTATTCTGCCCCGTGTCCCCACATGCAGGGCAACAGGAACAGAAAGCCTTCAAGTGTCAGTGTTCAAAAAGTTCCCCATCAGCAAAGTCTCAGTCCTCCTGCAAGCCTGCCAGGAAGGCATTTGAGCAGCTGGGAGTCTCTTCAAAATGCTAGTGGAAGTATCTCACATACTAGCGCTGATGCAGAGTCTTTTTTGAGGGTGGGGTTTGGGTAGCTGTGTGACATTTTTCTAACATGAGAAAAAAAAAACACTACAAAAAAATCCAAACAACAAATCGAAAACCAGCAACATAAGAAACATGCCATAAGACTTGGGTTGAACATGAACTTCCCAAAGCCTGGGAAATGTTTGACCCTGCCGCTCTGGTTTACACTTTTACACCTACAAGCATTCACACATGTAAAATAAAGACCTCTTATAAAAGCAGAATTCACAAATCGTATAACACTACCTCCGGTATCCTTATTCTCCCTTCCATAAGTTTTTTGCTCAGTCTGTTGTTCCCATGAGACGCTTGAACAAAACTTAACAGCTTTGTTCTTGACAAAGTCTAAATTCTCTCTTCTGTCTAGTAACTTTATCATCATTATGATGTTTTAGTCCTTTCTTTCTGCTTCACTACTACATTGTTGGTTTGGATTTTTTTTCTGTTTTGCATTTATTCTGTATCTCAAAATCTTGTTTTGCCTTTTTACAGCCATGGCCAGGCAGAGTGCAAATTCTGGAAAAAAAGAAAAGAACTTTTGTTGTAGACTGAGTTCATTGTTTGTGTTGGACTTTCTTAGAACCTTTAGAAACAATCTGTTGGAATTATGTGGTGCCTACCAACATCGTGCATTGTGGGTTCCTTTTACTGCTTCTCTTAAGCACCATAAAGTTTTAGTTAGTTAAGAGTTTTTAATTACACTAATAGGCTACTCTTGAATCTGTTTACTCACTGTGATTCTATGATTTGTCTGTGCTTGATGCGATGATGAAATATATCATGGATTTAGAGCAGCCTTATTCATAGCTTTCACAACACCTGGAAGTAACCTTAGAGCTGCAGACCTAATGGTATTTGCCCCTATTAATAATTTTTGAAAAAGGAAGAAGCTGGATATGATAATTTCAGGATGAAACCAAATGTTTTCTCTGTATTCCTTTAGTACTTTGCTGACATCGATGAAGCAAATTCATGGTTGCGAGAGAGGCAGCCCCTTCTGGTCAGCAAGGACTATGGAAAGGATGAATCAAGCGCTGAAGCACTGTTGCATCGTCACTTGCGCCTGGAGAAGGAGATTGCAGCCTACTCCTCTGAGATGAGACGGCTGAAAGAGCAGGCTGATATTGCAGCAGAGCAAGCTCCAGCTGCAGTAAGTAGATGAGGGTTTGTGTCACATTTTGTTGAAGAATGTAAATAAAATGATTTTAGCTTGTGTAAAATATTCTGAGTTTGTCAGAATAGAGTATTTCAAATGACCTAAACATGGAAATTTTTTAATTCAGAAGAATTTTTTAATTAGAATTGAGGCAAATTTTTAGATGTCAAAGTAGTTAATTGGTCACTTGGAGTCCTCTTAGTGTTCTGTGAAATGCTAGAAAAATATGCTTGTCTATATAAATTCCCTCTCCTGGTCCTCACAAATACCTTCTCACTCTTTATTCTCATAACATTATTAATTTTAATCAGTTTTATAAAGCAGACATTTAATCTAAACATCTTTCCAAATTCTAACGTAGTGATAAACAATTCCACAGCTCCAAGAGCAATTCATACCATCCCAAGATGGATGTTTAAGGCATATGGGATGAAGTTGACTTCTGCAGGTGCCCCCCTTTTTTATTGACTAGAAAGGAAACTTTTGACATGACATCAACTCATTTGACAACAGACTCCAAGGGAGATTAATGACACGTTTCATGGCTTGCTTATTTCAGACTTCTATGATCTCTCAAGGCTTAGCCAAACATGTTCGAGAGCTGTGAGCACCACTTTGGTTCTTTCCTTTACCTCATCATTCCAATATTATTTTTTATTAAAACAAAAGTTCTATTGCTTTGTAATTAAACAAGAAAGAGCATGTGACAAGATGGTATTGATGTGTGAATAAAAGCATCTCTTCACTAGGGCACTCACAGGCATTGAAACTGGAAATGTTCAGGTACTAAAACATCACCACAAATAGAACTGTGTGCACAGTTGATTCCTTGGTTTACTGCCAATAAAAAAAAAAAAAAAAAAAAATCCAAACCCACAAAGAAATAAAAAACAACCTTGATGTGGGCACAATATGGTAATTTTTCCTGAATCAGTGTGTTGTGAAACGAGCAAAATGAAACTTTAATGCTGTGATTTGAACTAGCAAGTCTGAATTTTGCTTGCATGTGAAAGTTTTATCTGTATCAGAAATATTCATCCATTGATTCTTCAAAATTTTGCTTAACAGATGGTGAAGATGGATGCCCCAACTGACTTGAATCGAAAGACAGCTAAGCTATCATTCATTCGAACCCGGGCAACATCTGAAACTGTATTCCCTGGAACCTCCAGTCCAGATGTTCATTTTCTTCCAGAGAACATCTGGAAGACCCAAGATGAAATAGATTCACTTTATGAAAATCTACAGAGCATGGCTGAGGTACAGTACCCCCTCCATGCTTTGCAGTTCACAAAAATAGTCAAGTCCAAAGCAATGCGAAGTGTTGTTAAGTGCTGCACCAGCTTCTGCTTTTCAGTTCAATAATGTGCCTCAATCCTCTGAAGTTCTGTGGACTTTGAGGATTGAGATACCACTGAAGTTATGTATCAAAACACATTTTATATTGACAAACTTTCCAATACCTTCTAGTTTTTTTCCTTTATGAGGAGTGGATTCTCTTGGGTAGTTGTTTGGGTTTTTTTTCTTTTGTTGTTTTTGTTCTTGGTGGTGGTGGTTTTCCCCCCTAATGTTTGTTTGCTGAAGCTCTTTAATCTTTGGGCTGTTTTACCTGATACCAGAAGAAATAAACAGCCTTAATCTGCATTTTCTATTTATTATTCTTCACTCCCACCTGCCACAATATTGCCCTAAAGACCAAGAAAAACTTCTTGTATGGGAATTTTACATACTCCTGAGATCACTGAGGTAAAACTTCAGTCAGCAGCAGTAAGTAGCAGAGCAGCCTTGCTGCCTGTCTGGCACTGAGCACCCTCCAACTGCTTCTCTTGTGCTTTTAAACCACCATTGGTGTATGAAGAGCTATTGTGATCTTAAGGTAAGGTGTTCTGTTCTCTTTTGACAGTGGCAAACCTGCTAAGCTTCTATGCATGTATTGCAGTTTATACACAAGAATCTTTTTTTTTTTTTTTTTTTTTTTTCCCCCTTGAAATGTCAAGGAGTTACTAAAGCAATTATTTAAGTCTTCATTTGTTTTACAGGACAGAAAAAAGGCTCTGGAGGAGATGATTGGATATTACCGCTTCTGTAGCTCTTGTGAAGAATTTCAGTCATGGATGAAAGATAAAGAAAACATTTTCCGGACCCTTCAGCCTCAAGCAGACAATGTGGAGGTCATGCAGCAGAAATATCAGGTATCCCTTTTCCCTTCTCACAGATGACATCTTTTAAATCAGATTTGCCTTGGGAGATTAGATAAAGTTGAGAAATTGAGTTTTGAGAGTCTTTCATTTCAACTTACCGAGTTGTGCATAGATGAGGTATTTCTTTTGTATAAACTATGCCAAGCTTATTGAAGCTGATATAATTATGTCCTTCAACTTCTCCTCTGGATGGGGTATCCTGTACAAATACCATGGTATGGAAGGACTCTTATGCCACTTGGAGGAAAATGTCAAATGATGAAAAAATCCTGCAGTGCGCTTACATCCCAGTGGAGTGGGGCACATGTGCACATGCATAGTGAGCACACTAGGAGAGGTCAGGAGGGCTACAGGGGAACTACATGCACAGGTGTGTGTGGTGTCAGCAGACAGGCAAGTGGAGAAGCTGCCTGTGAAAGTGGAAGATAAGTGGATATGACACATTATTGAGAATCCTGCCCATAGAAATGGAAAAGCCTCAAGTTCTACATTCTTGTATCTTTTCTGTTGCAGAGCTTTTTAATGGAACTGGCTGCAGGCAAAGGCCAGCTGGGAGATATTGAAAACTTAGCTGTTAAATATGGAAAGATCAGTCCCAGCAAATATTCTAAGATTCAGACTTGGCTGGAAGAGATCAACAGCAGGTAAAGGTGCCACTGATGAAACAGGTGTCTCATAGAAGCAATTGCCGAGCTGATCTTTCAGACCTGTCCTAGAGTACATTGAGAGAACACCCATCTGATAGATTTTTTTGAACTCCCAGAAGTTGCCTGAGGGGCATTTTTCGATGTGGCCGAGGGTTGCTGTATTCAGGTGTGGCTGTTACCCCTGGAGAGGAACTGGAGAAACAGAGCAGGGGCAGCTGCCTGTAACCCAGGCTGGGCCTGGCAGCTGGAGCCTGTACCACTACCCCAGCCAGGGAGCAGGACAGGTGCTGGGGGCACCCTGTAGTCCCCATGGCATTGGTAGTCTGTGGTGAAGGGCCATGGCTGCATCCTGTCTGGGATATCCATTTTGGGTGTGGAGCCTGGGCCAGGCTTGTCAGGGTGCAGCAAGGACCAGCAGCTCCCTTTGGGATGGGGAGGGAATATCCCAGGACAGGCCTGGGATGGCAGCCAGAGCCAGATATGAGTCCCAGTCCTCAGAGCTGCCAGGCAGCCTGTTCCTACTACCACCAGTGTGAAGGGAGCAGCCATCAGCCACACTGGCTGTAGGCTGACCCTCACCCCAGTGTCTTGCCTCCAGGGATGGAGGTTGCTTCTGTGCCCCTGACACTGAGATATTGAAACTGCAGTGCTTCATGTATGTGTGTTAAAGCACAACATGAATCCACCCACAGGGAACAGTGATGGATTCAGGGCAGTTCTGTCTATATTGCTCTGTAGCTGCTGATTTGGTTACTAATCATCAGGGTGAGGGTGCTCTTCACAAATATTGAAAGGAACATTGAACCCTGTTTGACTTCACCATGTTTAGTGTCTGTTGTGTAAGTACTCCTGGCACCATGCCACCCAGCTGGAAACTGAGAGGCACAGACAGGTCCTGATCTTGGCCATTATTGTTTATTAGCATCATGTCAAGTGTTTTCTGGTCACCTGAGCAGGTTGCCCTTGCTTGAGGAGGCACTGAGATGAACTTTGGGTTTGGGGAGGAGTGATAGTGTTCAATCTCTCAGCTCACTTTAGTCCTGATGAGGACTTTATACAAGACTTTTTCTCAACAGAAAAAGGATATAGCTTGTGTATAACAAAGGCTATAGATTGAATCTGCTCTCTAGGTGAAGGGAAGTTTTTTGGATAGTGGATAAGGCTAGATGCAAGTAATTGTGTTATCTCTCTCCAAGGTGGAAACGCATGGAAACTCTGAAGGAGGAGAAGGGCTCTGAGCTGATTGGAGTGGCTGATGTGAAGACATTTCTTCAGGACTGTCAGAGTGTAGGAGTACTACTGCAAGACAAGATGGTCCAAGTTGGGGATCTGGAACCAGGGAACTCACCTGCTGGACTGGAGTCAGACAAGCGCAAACTGTATGCAGTTGAGAGAGAGGTCCTGGTGATAGAGAGGAAAATTGAATACTTGAGGAGTGTTGCAAAATCGTAAGGAACCTGCATTTTGTTTCCATATTCTTTACTAATTCTCTAAAATAATTTTCTAAATTATAAAGAAAATGAGAAGCTTGTGAAGTTTCTCTTGAAGTTTCTCTTCCTAGCAACCTGAAGAACTGACTTGCCTGCTGGATTGAGATGGTCTCTCTTGAGTAGAGCTGGGTGATGGTGAAGTGATTGCTTCCAGACTTCACTGTTATAGGAAGATAAATACCACAGGACTGTTTGGGGCCTAACAAATTATCTCTACTAATGGAAGTGACTTCCATATATTGAATTAGGTATCATTTACGTCCTGAAAGAGCATAACTGGGGGAAACAAAGATGAAGGAAGAAAGATAGCAGATAATTGGGCACAGGAGTTTGAATTTGAAATATGAATTTGAAGTTTTTTACTTCTTTAAGTTCTCTTTACATTCAAAGTGGAATGAACCATTGAACCACAACAATGTTAACTGAGTCACAGGAATGCACTTCCTGTAGCACACCATATTCACAACAATATTTCTTGCTAGTGTGGGGCATTTGTTGCTTTAGCTGACTTCCTTCCTAATGGAAGTGTAAATATTCAAATCCACTCTTTTAAAAGAGTACTGGTTCAAGTAATGAACTTGAATGAACTTTAAATAGCTGAAGTGTTCAAGTAATTGAATGCATGTTATTTTACTTCCTTTTGTAGGATTAAGGACACCAACCCTGCAGAAAGCAAGGCCATCACTGAGCAGGTAGAGAATATGGAGAGGCTCTTGGCAAAGCTCAGGCTGGAGACAAAGAAGAAGGAGGACATTCTTCAATGGGCCCAAGATCAACAGTCCTTCCTGCAAGACAGCCGCAGGCTTCTGCTGTGGGCAGTAGGCATTCGGGAGAAACTGAGCAGTGAAGAAATGGGTGTGGATGTGGCTTCTGCAGAGCAATTGCTGAAGGAACATCAGGACCTGCTGAAAGAAATTAGGTCTCAGAAAGAAAGGTAGATTCTATCAGGATGGGCAGAGTGGGGTGATATGATAACAGTACTGTGAAGGTGAAACTTGTCTATTGGGTACATAAATTGTGTATGAAAGTGATACTGAGAATTTATTCTAATGCTCTTGAAACTTAGTGTCAAAAGGAGACTGTGAAAAATAAAATCCATTAGCTTTTGCATGCTTATCCTGATGGCTGATGGAGAGGAAGGAGGAGATGTATGTTTGAAGTAGTATTGCACAAACTTTCCTGACACTTGGTGTCATTTGCACTGGAATTGAGTCCTTCCTCTCTCAGGCCTTACGTTTCCACTTGCCATCATCTTCCGTTCTCCTGCACAGTTATGAAGATCCAGATGCTGTGCCTTTTGATGGGAAAGCTTGCTTGCATGGGCATTCAAACCAAATGTGGAAATCTCACCTACTGCCTCCACCATGTATCTGAGCAAACAACCAGCAGCTCCTTGTGTTTCACAGCTGTGGCTGGCAGGAAAAGAGTGAAAGGTGGGGAGGGAAGCTTAATGTCTAGGGCAAGAGAGCAAAGAGCTGTGATGAAAGAGAATTCATATTCCCTCATGCAGTGAGGTCTTACTTTTCCTTTTGACTTTGGACAGATTTGTGCAGCTGGAAGAGCTAGGGCATAAAGTGATCCACAAAAAGCTTAGTAACAGCAGGACTGTAGACGTTCACCAGTCCATGGAGAGGCTTGCCATGGAGAACAAAGATCTGGAGAAAATGTGGGAACAGAAATGGAAAAAGCTGCAGGATGGCCTGGAATTACAGAAGTTCAACAGGGAGGGAGACCGTATCAGTGCAGCCCTCTCTGGCCATGAGGCATTTCTCCATGGGGATGACCTTGGGGTATGTACAGCAGCTGATTTTGTTTTCTCCTACTTCTTCTTCCTATCCAGGAAGTAGCAACACTTTTCTTAATTAGATGTTTCCTAATTATTATGGTCGTGGCATTGTAAACTTAGAAACTAGACTTTCAGGTTCTTACTAATGTTCTTATGTTCAGTCATCTTAATGAGAACAAAGCTCATCGTCTCCTCCAAAAATATTAAAAGCAGCTAGAGCAGTTGTGATTTGTTGCTGTGTTTGTACATGTCAGATTGCTTATATACAATTGACTCATCAGTTTGGTGACTAACCATTAAGAAAAAAGGCTTCAGCTTCAACGTAATTTTTCTTTTTTTCTTTTTTTTTTTTTGTGAAGTAAAAACCTGACTCAAAAAAAAATAAAGCTTTTTCTCTTCATTGAGTATTTTAAGATCATTAAAGCAAATGAAGAGGGACGGAGATGCAGGCAATATTCACAGGATCAGTAAAGGAGTAGATTGTGATATCTCACCATTTTTTTATGCTTTCAGCTGAAACTGGAGCTTTGATACTTTTGGGTCAACTAAGTGGAATAAAATTATACTTAGTTTATGGCCTTTTGTATTGCTCATACCTAGATGTCTCAAAGTGCTGCGTAAGTTCAGAATGTAGATTTTCTTAAAAGGAGAAAATGGAAACACAATGGAAATGTAAACCAGAATTATACAAACCTGAATACCTGCTGCTTCTTTGTAGCCCTGAACATCCTTAGGCACATGCAAAATGTACGCTGTTTCTCCTGTTTGAAAGAGAAGGGGGAAAATAGGGTCAACATTTTTTTTCATTGCTACAGAAACAACACATGACCAAGAGAAACTGATCAATTTTTCTTTCTTAAATGCAGGACCATGTAGATGCTGTTCGAAACTTGCTGAAGCAACATCAGGAATTTGAACAGCTGCTAATGGTGCTGAAGAGACGAGTTGAAGCACTTAATGAAAATGGGGTGAACCTAATAGAGAGCAGTCACTTTGCATCTCAAGTGTGAGTCCAAACTCCTTCCTTTCTTGTTTAGGTTTAATAAATGATCCAGTGTGATTAGAGCAAGATGAAAAATTTTCTCTGAGCCAGGATTTAGTTGACTGCCAAGCTGTGATCTGCGGGGTAAGGGAGGGGAAAAAGGGATTTAAAAAAAAAAAAAAAAAGAGACTTCTTGTGATCTCAGGATGAATAAACAAAGTGGTTTAGGTTAAAAGTGGCATTTGACAGAATGATAGAATAATTCACCTTGCGTCATAAATTGCATATAGTGCTAAAACTTCTTTAATGTAAACTCATTAAATGCCTACATAAAACAAATTATCCTTCATTTATGAATATCACATCAGAATTAATGTATGCTGTTAGAAAATTACAGAACATTTCACAAGGAAATATCAGGAGCAACTCCTTCATGTTTTTGTCAAAGCTCAACTGTCAGCTGTAATTCCTTTACTGTGCTAAAGCTACTACAATATAGTAAGAAGACCTCTGCATAAAAAAGAATCAGAAATAGAGGGTCAGAATGGAGCTTGTGAGTCAAAAAGACCATGTTCTTGTGATACTGTCTTGAAAATTCTCTCCACAAATTTATAAAACTGCTCTTAAATTCTGATTTCTTGCCAGCACTACTACAATTAGAAGGCCATTCCAGAGCCTCATAGCACTTACATCACAGAGAAAATTATTATTTAAGGTGGAATATTTGAGAAAGAGAAAGGTCTGGATGTTTTAGTCAAATGCACATTACTGCAGTTAATTAGTATAACAACCGTACAAAAGGAAAGTCCAGAGCAGCTGACAAGCAATAGCTGCTTTCCGGATGAGCCCAACATGGTGATGGGACTGGGCCATGTATATTTTTGCCCTGTCAGCAGAGGTGTTAAACTAGATTCCATTTAGATTGTAGTCATGACTGCAGTGCAACCAAGGGGAACCAATATGACTTGTATTACAGTGAACTTCTTGTTTTCCTTGGTAGTATTGAGGAGAGAATGGTCACCCTCCGGCACAGGTGGGAGCAGCTGATACAAAACAATGCCAAGAGAAGACAAAGGTTGTTGGATTCCCTACAGCTGCAGGTAAAAGGACTGATACTGTAGATTTGGTCAGGCATGTGTGAAGTAATTTTACCCTTTGTCTTAAGATGGGACAAATCTCAAACTGATGAGCATTCCTATTGCAGCTCACTTTTTCTTTGGCTATGAGACAGAGAACTTCACTTTCCAGAGAATGGGTGATGCATTGGTGGTAAACATTACAAAGACATAACCATAGCAAAATACCAGAACAAAACCAGAGATATTGAATGAAAAATATCAACAGAGCATTTTGTCTACTGGATAAGTTTATTCTGCTCATTACTTATTGTTCTTGGCCTTAATAATTTGCCACAGTTACTTACAGTAAATGTACTTTTGGCACCGAATTTAGCTTCCACTGCTGAGATACAAGTATATACTGGAAGATTGGACCACCTACGGTTAAAATAATCTGTCAGAAATGCACACCTTCACTGATAATTAAAGGCAACAGATTAGTAAATGGTAAAAAAGGGACTAAGATCTTACTCATCAGTAGTTCAAGATCATACCTCTTCAATTAAGAACATTTGTGTATAGGAAAATGTGTATTTCCTGTTAGGAAAAAAAAATCAGGGTTTGATCCTAACAGCAAGGATGCACTGAAACCCACACTGAATCAAAAGTTAAATCAAATGTAATCCCTTTTGTTTCTGTAAGGAGTTTAATCGCGATGCTGCTGAGCTTTTGATATGGATGGAAGAGAAGTATAAGATTGCATCAGATGAATCTTATCGTGATCCAACGAATGTTCTAAGCAAATTGAAGTGGCATGAGGCTGCTGAGAAAGAAATGATGGCTAATGAGAAGCACTTTGCAACACTGATAAAGGTGAGGGCAGTTTTGGAGCTATGTCTTTCATGTTGTCTTAAACTTCATACTTGCTGATGTGCTCAAGAAAATTATGTACTGTGTTTCTCCAGAAAGGAAATCAACTGATTCAAGATGACCATTATGCTGCAGTTTCTATCCAGGAGAAGATTTCAGAGCTTCAGCAGAAGTGGAAGAAATTGTATGGCAAGATGATAGAGCGAGGTGACAAGCTGAGACAAGCTGGACAACAAGAACAGCTCATGGAACTGCTCCAGGTCAGGAGGTGATGGGGAACAAAGGGGAGGAATGGCCTAGGAGCCTGGTTCCTCTGTTATGTGGTGCTTGCAAAAAAGAACAGAATACCATCCAGATAAAAGTTTATTTTAAGGTGTCCATTTTGCCTATAGTCTCAGGAGAGAAAAAACAATATAACGCTGACCAAGCTTACTCCAAAACTGTGAGCAGGGTAACAGTGCCAGCACAAGCACCAAGATACAAAGCTGCTGAACTCAGTCTTAGTCCTGCAGCTATGCGGCCATCCTGTACTGGGAGAACAATCAAAACTCTCTGCATGGGTCAGTACTGTGCAAATATAACTGCTTCCTTACAGCCAGTTTGAGGGTTGGAGACGTGGCCACTGTGTTAAGTACATTGTCATCAAGGCAAATTGTATAAGAGGAACAATGTGCTGTGAAGCTGTTTCAACAGCTGTATGTCATAAGACTGCTGTTGTGTTGTAGCTACAACCTGAACCCTTTGAAGGTCTTTTGATTGTTTTGTATTATGTCACTAAATATAGCTCAAAGAAACTGTTTTTAATGATGTGCTTTAGTGTCTCAAAGAGAAGAGTACTCCAAAAGAGTTTGAAAAACAAAATAAGCCAGGAGATACCTCTCAGAGTCACCTGGCCATCATGTTACCAAGAAAGGATATATGGATTTAAAAATGTAAAACAGCAGTCCAGGAAGGTGTCATGGGAGGGGCTAAGTCAAACAAAATGATGTTGAAAGGTCAGTATGAGCATGATGTAATTTTTTTCCTACAGGATGCCAAAAAGAATATAGAGAAAATTGAGAAAGTTCTTCAAGAATCTGAGACCGGCCATGATTTGCACTCCAGCCGCAATCTACTGAAGCAGCACAGACAGCTGGAAAATGAGACACGTGAACTGGCAGAGAAAATGAACTCTATTGTATGTCATGCAAGGAAAATGGCCACCAATCACTTTGATTCCCAGAGGATTCTAGATGAAACACAGAAATATCTGAAAAGGTGAGATGTTACTCTTCGTCTCCACTCCTCGTGACAAATAGCAGTGTTTGTTCTACCTTGTAGAAACTGTCTTCAGTTGTTTAGGTTGAGCCATATTCAGGAAAGATTTCTTCATTCAGTAGTGACTAGATCTTTAAAACATTGCAGGACAAGCCCAGGATTTCAAAAATGTAAATTACTTTTCCTCTCCTTACACTTAGCATTGTATAAGACTACTTGCCAAAAATAACCTTCCGGAGAAGGGGTTCTTGTGTGTGCAGCCAGCACTGACCATAGAAATTCAATTGCAAAGAAGTATCCAGTATTTTCTAATCTTCACAGTGGTATCATAGCCTAATTCCCTTTGCACATTCAGGATAAAGCTTTGTTTTAACACTTATTTAATGGATGACCCCTAGGTTTGAGTCTTTGCAAGCACCTCTTAACGAGAGGCGTAAGTTGCTGGAAGCTGCTGTGGATCTATATGAGTTCTACCATTATCATGACATGGAACTGAATTGGATTAATGAGCGATTGCCTATTGCCCATTCCACCAACTGTGGGAAGTCCTTGGATGTGGCTCAAAGCCTGTTGCAAAAACACAAGGTAACTCATTTAATCAAGTGTATTATAGTGTGTTGGCACATTGCATTTCACCTCAGCCTGCAAACTACCACCTTCACATTCTCCTTTACCTTCAGGATGGCCATGAGAAGCAGAATGTATTGCCACAATTTCAACAAGTACATTCACTGATTCTGGAAATATCCCAGCTAAAATGGTTCCAGTGAATTAAGACAAATCAGCAATGTGGTGATGATATCCAGAGCAAACATGAAATTCTTGTGGGTACTGCAAAATTTGTCATATTTTGCAGTATTGTTGCTAGGAAAAATTTTGTAGCTCTTCCCATTAAAAGTGTATAAAAAGCTAGTGTACCTCACACTAAATAGAAAAAAAAAAAGATTTTTTTTTTCCCAATTTTTTGCTTTGTGGGTTGATCTGGGTTTAATATTTTGACTGTTATATGCTCATCCTATTTTAGTTCTATGCTTTCTACTTCATTATACATGCTGTCTTAATGTATGTGCATGCTATATTATCTAGGAGAGCATATAACACCCATTAATGTTTATTTTAGTTTTGTACTGCTTGTGAAATGGTTTGAGCAAGCCACAGTCAGTAATTTTATAGACAACTTACTACTGATTTCTGAAGAGTTAAAATTTTTGTGGCAGTTCCTCACAGCCAGAGGAACACCTCAGAACTGCCCCGCACCACAGGCAACACTGGATTTTGCAGCACCTGGATTGCAAGTTCCATGGGAAAGGCTGTAAGACCAGTGGGGAGGCTTTATGGAGCAGGAGTCCAATGATTTTCATGGTACTGTTGACAATGTCTCTCTTCTCATCATCCTCCAGCCCATTCATCTTCTGGGATATTTTATTTTCCCATCAGCAGCTCAACACTCTGACTCCCCCAGCTTTGTTTCTTGTTCCTTGTCCTGCTCAATCTCCCAAAGCTCCCTGGCTTATGGGCAGGGGACGGGGCACGTGCCTGGTAAGGAGAATGTGTAGAACCAGGCTAGAGTACCAGGCTGAGGACTTCAGTGAGTAATGCTGAGGGCGTAGGGAAGTTAAGGGATGTCTGCTGTCACCTTACAGAAACTTATGTCCTCTGTCAATGACAGCACAAGAACAGAGCATTATGCAAGCAGCGCTGGCACCTGTAGATGAGGCTGCAGCTGCTATAACAACAGGCAGGCCTTGTGCTCACCATCACCAGCTATCAATTTTGCTTAGGACTAGGAGCACATGGAATTTCATTGTCCTCATATACCATTCCTTTATTTCTATTCTTTCTTTATCTCATTCCCAGGAAATGCAAGCAGAAGTGAATGCCCACAAACAGCAAGTCCAGCGGGTCCTGGATAAGGGAAATACAATGGTTGTAGGCCAGCACCCATCAGCTCAGAAAATAAGAGAGAAATGCCACGAGCTTGTAGCTGCTTGGCAGGGCTTGGAGAAGGCCTGTGAGGAAAGGATGAAGCAGCTGCAGCACTCAGTTGGCTACCAGGAGGTACAAATTACACCCAAGTGCTTACACAGTAGCTTCTTCAGACAAAACATCACAGTACATTTAGAATTTATTGGGTAAAAAAAAAAAAAGAAATTGTATTTTGGAAGTTGAAGTAGAAACTAATATGCTTTTTCTTTAACTAATAGTTTTTAATGAATACTTCAGACCTTGAGGCTTGGATAGCAGAAAAACATCCACTTGTGACAAGCAAGGATTATGGTAAGGATGAAGATGGAACACTGAAACTCCTCAAGAAACATAAGGTATCTCTCTGCTAAAATTCTGTATGGTGGCCTGTTCTTCTGGTCTGTCTGTGATTGTAAAATGTTCTATCTCATCATTACCTAACTGTCCAGTCATCTACAAGATATTTCGTATTGATGTATGTCTGCATGTGAATGGACTGACAGAAGAGATGAATGCAGCTTAATATGGTTGTAAAAAATGTACTTTGGGAAAAAAGGAAAAGGGTCAATATTCTCGTCTTATTTTCCTGGGGTCAAAATTAACTATGATCTCATATTAGATTTTCATTCTCAACAGAAGCATGCAGAAGCTTGTGTGGTTTTTTTTTGTTTGGTTGGTTTTGGGGTTTTTTTCCCCTTTTGGTTGGGTTTTTTGTTTTGGTTTGGTTTTTGTTCGTTTGGGTTTTTTTTTGTTTTGTTCTTTTTTGTGTGTTGTTGTTGTTGTTATTGTTTTGGAGTTTTGTTTGGTTTCTTTTTTTTTTTTTTTTCCCTTCCCTACAGTCAAAAGACACAGCATATTATTCCAGGAATACTTTACCTAATAACACATCAGAAATTTCTAATTATCTTTATTCACCTACTTTGTTGGAATTTATGTACACTTTTTTTTCTCCCCCAAAATGTCTTGTAAATGTCACATTCTTCCAGAAAGTTTTCTCCTCTTTTAATATCTAAATAACTACACCACAGGCAGGTACAAAAGGTCAAACAGAGAGTATCTTTGACAACTGGCTCTCTTTTTCCTGCTAGGCACTGGAGCACGAGATTACCATTTACCAAAATTTGATGAAAGAATTGAGTGAAAGTGTCCAAACTCTTCCTCTTATGGCCTCCATGCAGTATGTTGAGATTGATACACCAAAGGAACAAGTTTATTCAAGACTCCAGGAGCTGCAGGAACTAGCAGCAGCAAGGTATAAACTAGAACTGCCCCTTTGTTCCTAGATTGGATTCAAAGCCCACTGAAGTCAGTAAAGGATATCTTCAGTTACCTCATGCAATTTAGATCATAGCCATTATCTCCTCTTTTTTTATTTGTATTTACAAAATTGCTTTTTTCTGTATTAGAATTCTGTGCATCTATGAGCTTTTCTAACCAAGAACTCTACATTTTATTCAGGGAGTTTTGCTACATATTAAGAATTTGAAGCCCCTATATTTCGTCTGTACCCCTCATCATCCTCCTGTAAAGTGACTTGAGATGCTGGATTTCAGCTTGTTTTTGTGGCATTTGGAATCTTCTATGAATAGAAAAAAAAAAAAAAAAAAAGGTTTTAGAAGCTTTCCTTAATGTTGCTTGACAATTACTGAATTGATTACATAGCAGAAGGGAGACGATTACAGCTACACTTGTCTTTATGCCCAATGGCTGTGCTAGTACAGGAAGAGTTTTATTCTTGAATGAATCATTTATTATTCATTTCACTTCCTTTCTGTTACTACTACAGTAAGATGTTTACAATGGGACAGTTTTAGCTTGTACACAAACTTTTAAAAACACTTCTGGTTTCTTCTCAGGAAGGAAAAAATTTCTAAACAGTTTAGGTTTTTCCTCGACGAGAATTTCACTTAGAAAAGAATGGGGGTCTGCAAGTAAAATAACAAATAAATGAGTCTGAATTGCAAGAATAATTAAGCCTAGAGGAAATGCTGATGGTTTACCTTTTTAGTTTATTCTTTTTTACAACTAAAAAAGTAAAAACATCAATAGAAAATCCTGAGAATAAAAAGTTCAGAAAAATAAATACTTCATCTAGAAATACTTAAATGTGTGTGTTGAACACAAAAACGTTTTGTGTTCTTTCATGATTAATGTTAACCTGGGTCTTACGGTGCCTTACTAGTGCTCTGGTTTGTACCTCTGATCTGCATTCTCCATGGTGGACTGGACTCTCAGCTTGCTACATCTCTTGTGATGAGCATTTGTGATTCAAATGGAGAAGCCAGGTTCATCTTGCCTGGAATATTTGCACAATGACCAGGCAGTGCTAGCAGATGGAAAAATGCTACGTCCCGCCCCCGTGGAAGGCCTGTAACATGTCAATTTGTATTATAAGATATTCTAGGTGATCAGAAATACAAAGCAACAATTGCAACAATTTTGTTGAATAGGCCCTGTGAACAGAATTGTATAAAATGGCTTTTATAGTGATTGTCTTCCTGGTTACACAAACCTCAGTTAGAAAGATTTCCTTCTCATTTTTGTAACTAGTACAGGTATCTTTAGAAAGACAGATAAGGACATCTGGGAAAAAAATAAAACAAAAAAGACAAACCAAAACAAAATAAACCCCAAAACAACAAAAAAAATAAATAAACAAAACAAATCAATCAAACAAACAACAAAAACCAAACAAACAAAAAAAAGGCAAACAAAAACCAAACCAATCCAAAAAAACCCCACAAAAACAACAACAACAAAAAAAACCCAAACCAATAAACAAACAACACCCCAAAACCAGTGAGAGAGCTCAGCCAGTGCTTTTCAGGATAACTTAGTCAATGGGTCTGACCTGGCTGACAGCTGTCATCCTACAAACGTAATTTCCAATCTTGCGAAATAAAGTCAGCTCTTTCATGAAAAAGAATGAGTCTTGATGGTGAGAGGTTTTGGGGATTAATAGGAAGAAAGTTACTGATTGTAACACATTACTAATTGTGAAAGTTACTCCTCTTATATTCCTTTGGTCTAATTGTATTGTCTTGGCTCCCTCCCCCAACAGAGGGAAGAAGCTGGATGAGACCCTTGTCTTGCATGTATTTCTACGAGAATACGAAGATCTGCAAGACTGGATCACTCAGCAGAAACAAACAGCCAGCTCTGAAGACTATGGAAATGATTATGAACACGTCTTGGTAAGATTTTTGAGTAACAGATTGTAAATCAACCAAACTGTATGTAGTGAGACTGTAAAAAGATTCTAAGGTTGGCCTTGAAAACTAGTAAGACAGAGTAAGAAATAAGTATAAATAGCTGGGAGATGGGAAGAGAAAAGGGTGAAGGGTGGATGGGAAGGACTGACTTGTTACGACAGGCAGGCACCGTGGTCTAACACTTACATCGTGTTAATGTGACAGCTGACCTGAATGAAACAAACAGATGTTAAAATGCCTATGCCTTCAGAGAGCAACTCCCTTCTGTTTTTATATCTTAGTGTGGTATCCATTAAGGACTTTACTTTTTTTTTTTTAATCGCAAATGCCAGTACATGGACATCTTCAGCTGAACCTTTTCATGTGGCCCGGAAACATCTAATGTCAGCCTGTTAAAAATCATTAGCCATTCAGAATCCTCATTTCTCTAATTTATTTCAAAAAATCCTGTGTCCTAAATCTTAAAACTGGACAATATTATTGAGCTGTAGTACTGAATACACATTTGCAATCATGAAGTGGAAAAAGATCATTTAGTAATTGAAATTCATTGTACATTGACTGTCTGTTTCTATCCATGGTAATAATGTTTCTGCCTCCCATCTGTATCCCAAACCTTATGTTTCCCTTACAGTTTGTATGTTCTCATGTTCTCTGGAGCAAATTCCAGTCATTCTATGCAGTTTTTCTATCTCCAAATATGATCATCTTATTGCTTGTCTTTTGGTTGTGCTCTGATAGCTGAACAGGTATGTTTGGGAAAAGAGAGCACTCAAAATGCCTTTTTGTTATTGTTTTTCCTTCAAAAGCAACTTTGTGCCAGACATCTCACTTTCCAACACCAGTTGGAAGCAGCTGGGAAAAGGGTTGTGGCTTGCCAGCAGCTGGCAGACAACTTGCTGAACCATGGGCATTCTGAATCCTGGAAAATTCGGCAGAAGCAGAAAGAGCTACGGTAGGAGACTTGTGTTAGCTCTCTAATGCTTGGTCCTTTCAATTCGTTCTTGAGGAGGAGAAAGTGAGAAGGAATTAGAAGAGGATAAGGCATGTCTTCCCAATTCTCCCAGCTGCAAAATATGTGGTTTGCTTATTGATACAGAACTGCTGTCGTGCCTCATGTAAAAATAGACCGCTACAATGCAGACATTATCTGCTTGCTGATTTGGCTTCCTGCAAATTGCACCAGAGGTGCTTTCCAAGTAAGGGATGAATCGATTTCCTTTGCCCTTTGAAACAGGCTTACCTAACTGAAAGACTAGGAGTTTAGTCACTTCATTATCACCTCTGATTTTTAAGTTTGAGTCTGATGATGGCTCTGCAGAACAAGGTTGATATGATCTGAGTTTCTTATGCCTGGCATTGGTCCAAACTGGCCCAAAAGAGAAGCATGAAGGAACAGCAAGGTCTGACTCAGTCCTCCAAGTCCTGCCTATAAAACTTGAAAAGCATATTGGAGAGGAGCACCTCTATATGGGATTATCTATTCAAGTGCTTGGAGCAGACAGAAGGACATGGACAGAGTAGGGCAAGAGACATGCTGCTACTCAGAGAATCACTTCAACAGAATTTAATGGCAGCATTGAAAAATACAGTAAGAGGAGGTCTTGTTTTCAGTCTTTCTTCAAACTATTAATTTCTTTTACTCCACATTTGAATGTTTTATGTGATTCTTTTCCCTATCCTCTCTTGTAGCAACTCCTGGGAGGAGCTGTTGGAAATTACCAGATTACGAGGTGAGCGGCTGAGAGATGCTGAGGCAATTCACAAGTGTTACCAAGACCTGACAGATGCTCTGGCTCATATTGAGGTAAAAAATAATGGGAAAATCTCATGTAAAGAGAGCTTCATTTCAGCTTAATCTGTGGAGTATTCTTATGATTCTCAGCATTGTTACTGATGACTTCTAAAAAAATCTCAGTAAGAAGCCTCTGTGATTACTCAGAGTGTTAAAAAGAAAAAAAAAAAACAGGTGCAGCTAGAGTTGCTGATCTGTGGGATAAACCAAGACTGCCAGGCCTTGAACTAAGTTGCTCACGGTGCAATGCATATCATAATGTCATTTCCAGTCATCAGGCCTGACTAAGAAACTGTTTATTGCCTCACTGTGGTTCTTCTTTGTACACCATTGTAGCTTTATGTGCTGAAGAAGAACTGTCTTGTGAGAAAGGCATTTGTCTGGAATACAGTCACCATTAGCCTGGAAGGTTGTCAGGTGGTCATGCGACCTGATGCAAAAAGCTGGGCCAAAAATATTTTCTTCTCATTTCAGTGACCAGTACTGGCAATAATATCAAACAGTCCCAGTGTGTAAACTGAGGAGAGAAGTCCCAAGGAAAATCTTCAGGCTTGTGTTTTTTCTGAGCATCCTGAAGAAATTCACAGAGAAATTACATCCTTGCTATAATGAGGGGTGTGACTTCCCTAATGCAGATGCAGGAGGCAGCGGTCCAACAGAACCTCCATTGTTTGCAAGACAACAGGGCTTTGTTAGGTTACATGTGGTAGATTTTCTACTTGCTTGTGCTGTCAAAGCCTGTCTTATTCAACTAGTTACTCCTGTTTTCTTACTTTGTCATGAATGGAAAATCAAATGTCTTAATATTTTACTGTATACCAGCTGGGGTTTTCAGAACCTGGTACATATTTAACTTCAGTGATGATGTGGTTAATTCTATGGCAGTGACAAGTGATATTTCTGAAACAACTTCACACACCAGCTGTTGGTTTATCCCTATGCTGACTTTGGCCCAGGCAACCAATATACACTTCCTGCATTGCATCTTGTTAATAAGCTTCACTACTGACTGGGAGAAGAATTCATCTTGCCCATCCCTTCCTTTGTACCCTGATGTCTACCAGGGACAGCCATTCCTCATAGGAACATAGTACTAGAGGTTCTTTCTTAAGTCACCAACTCCAGTGCCATCTATTACAGACAACTATAACATACATCTCCTTTACAGCACCTTACTGAGATGCGTTGTTGGTACTCCAAATGAGCCTGTCAATCAATTACAAAAATGCACTTCTCCAATGGTTAGAAATATTCTTCTAATTTTCACTAAAATTGACCTGGTGCAAGATTCTATTTGTTTTTTTCTAGCAACAGTGTTGTCCTCCGGCTGAAATGCCTTTTCTTTTTCCTTGCTCTGTTCCCAGTGCATGTGTGTGTAACAAATAAATCCCCTCAGAATCTTTGCTGAGTTAAATAAATGTTTATTTCTCCCTTTATGTGATGGGTTTTCCATTCCTCACATCTTTACAGTAATCTTTCTTTGTGTATGTGTGCCACATTTTACTCATCTTCCCTGAGCATATGTAATTAAATTTTAATCTAAAGATGGGTCACAGCTAGACCATCTGTATCCCAGAGAATGGCCTGAAACCGTTGGTTGTTAGTGATACTTTTAGAAGTCACTATGTCACTGCAGTAGCTGAGCAAGATTGATTCCCAACTCAAAACCTGTGAGATACTCTCCTCTATTGTCTGATCAAGGACAGACTTGAACCTTCATCTCTCACGGTCCAGCTGAGTAGCTTAATCACTAAAATACTTACAAGTGAGTTACTGGGACAGATGTACCAGGACAGATTTTTCCAGCTTCCTTTTGTCTATCATAGCTGAATAACCCAGGATATCTTAACTGTGCAATATGAGCTGCACTACGCAAAATGATTGAAGTAGGCTAGTAGTGTGTTTTGCATGGAAGTAGAAAGCAACAAAGCTCTCTGTAATTTCTTCCTTCTAGGAGAAGTCCAAAAGTATTCCTGATGATGTTGCTAAGGACATGAGAGGTGTGCAAACCCAGCTCCGGAAACATGTGGCATTGGAGCATGAGCTCTCTGGGAATGAGCAGCAGGTAATGAAAGTCATTTGTGGTCTTTAATATGTAGCCAAAATTTAAGTTTCCAAGACAGTCATAGTAACAATTTAGTATTGTGAACCTAATTATTACAGGCTTACTGTGAGAGCCTGGAAATCTCTAAGGATTTTCTTTAGTCTTCTCCTTTATTAATATATTCAAGGTTTGATGGCAAAGATAAAGTAGGTAATTTAAAATCTTACAAATAAGGAACATATAATGAGCACTGACTATTGAAATGATTTACAGGGATATTTTTGATCACTGTTGGAAATGTGTGATTATGCCAGGCTTTACAAGGTGTTTACTGCCTTCTTCAAAGTGTTTCAGGCAATTACACAGAAAAATCCAGGATCTACTGTGTGCAGAGAAACTGAATATTCATTAAACAGAAAATGCATTGATTAACTATAGAGAATTGTAGAAGGAAGGTTGGGGCCACAGTCTGGAATTTTCAGCAAATTTAGAGGGGTAGGAATTGGACTGTGAGAAAGAAGGATAGGGCTGCTTATACAAACTTCTGAAAAGCTTCAGATCATGAAAACAGCCATTGTTTAGAAAGCTTCCTTGTATATAGGAGATTTATTTAACTTCAACTAGACCAGTAAAACTAGGATTAATTTTCTCTTCATCCCTTAGTTTAGTGAATCTAATGTATAGTTAACAAAGCATGTCTTATACTGAGATTACTAATTATCCCAGCATCATTTATCAGAGGTCTCATATCTTGGCCTTGTGGCAGGTAACACTAGAATTGATTCCACCAGCTTCTTTTTAACTTTAAAGGTAAGGGATATGCATGAAGAGAATGTAGTTGCAGTCAATCTATATGGTCACTGGGGAAAAGAAGGTATGGTTAGCTGCTGTTTGTATTACTCATGTAATAAATGGTAGAGTAAAAAGGAGAAATGCAATCTGCCTGCCTATTTGAAAAGACACAGTTGTGATGAGCCTTGGTAAACACTGGATGTCACTGTTATTTCATAGAACTGAAATTAGGGAAGCTTTAGCACAAGAAAAGGTAGGTCAGAAAATGTTGCTTGAATTGTAGTTTTGTGTACGATTACCATAGCCTTTATAACTCTTCTGGTATTAGCTGGATCTCTTTGTCTCTCTCTTGCCTACCCTCTTCTTTTGTCCCTGTGTATAGCTGCAGGATCTCATCCACTCTGCAGACCGTGTGCTGACCCAGTGTTCAAAGAAGCAGGTGGAGGACGTGAAAGCAAAGCAGCAGGCAATAGTGACCAGCTGGAAGGCCCTGAAGTCTAAAGTGGAACTGCGCAAGAAACTTCTGGAACAGGCATACA
The DNA here is from genome assembly GCA_033439905.1 of Ceryle rudis. NCBI lineage: Eukaryota > Metazoa > Chordata > Aves > Coraciiformes > Cerylidae > Ceryle > Ceryle rudis. Next base: position 70,035 of record JAAGNO010008346.1, on the reverse strand, counting down.
AGCGTTACCAGTTTCAGGCACATGTAAGCACTTCTGCCTTCTATCCGTGGGAACACTGGGGAAAGCTGCCTTCAATGTATGGGAACCGTAGGTGTACTTCCAAGCTGCAGAGGGTAATGTAAAGGGCTGCAGGTGCTACCCGTGTTATTAATCATGTATTTAAGTGCTTGTAGCTATTTAGAAAGGTGTTAGAGGATAAGGATCTTTTACTTTCTGTAGGAAGGAAAGCTTGTATCCAGCTGTGTATGGGATAATTGCCAGAAACAGTTGTCACTTTGCAGAAGTAGTCTTTTCAAAGACTGCAATTCCCAGAGTAAGAGTGATTAAAGTAGATGTTAGACTCACATTTATAATGGTTAAAAGTTTGTTCTCTTTCTCAGAGCATGCAATAACCCTCAGTTAACTTACTTCATGGAATGTATCAAATACAACTCACTGGACTTTGCAGTAAGCTCTCAAGTTGCTTAGACACAGTGACATGGATTTATTGGCATAATATCACCACCTACAATGTACAGTAGTTCCAATGAACTCAGTAGGTCGCTGAGCTATGATTTGCCATGGTATGCTTTGTGAATGTCAGTAGTCTCAGTGAAGGCTCTTGAGCTACACCACTGTGAATTAGTAGGTTATTGCAGCAAGTACTGCAGTAGAAGGTACTAAACCAGCAAGGATGCTCTCTTTTATCATGAAGGAAGTTGCTAATGTAGATTTCTAGAATACCTTTAAATTCTTTGTATTCTTGAACTGCTCCAGGTGCAACTTCGGTGTCAATTGAAGATGGCTCTGGTAGTTCACATTCTGATTATTCCATATTTGCTGGGAAGCAAAGAATATCCAGAGTATGCTCACCTGAAAAAAAACTTCCCTTGAGTCTATCTTAAGGTTTCAGCAGGGATCAAGGTGTTCATGATGTTTTTATGCTAGTATGAGAGGCTTCTGAACATTAGGCTAATCCACTTTAAGTCTCTTAAAAATCTTGAAACCAGCATTACCTGTCATATTTCATCCAAAACTATATTGTACAGTTAGAGATAAAGGATGCTTATGGAACTTTGGTTTTTTGAGGGTTTGGTTGGTTTGGTTTTTAGCTGTTAAGGATCCATTATCTTGTGCAGAACAGTTGATATGGAAATAAAATGAGTTAGCATATGAATTAAGGAAAATCAGAGTGGTTTTACTGATGTAGGTGAAAGGTTCATTTTTCCACTGTCTTTCTGACAGTATCTAGGAATGATAGTAAGAACAAGGCAAACTTCTACCATGTATTCTTCTGACATATTAGATTCTTGAAGTCTTCAGCCTAGGGGAATCTTCATCAGAAGATGGATTTTTATGGATTTATCCATTAAAAATGTCACTCAGACTTTACTTTGTTACTGATTCCTTTCATAATGTCATAAATTTAGTTATTGACTTCAGGGAGAACATGTCCTGTTGATGGCGGTGGTTTTTTTCTGGGTTTTGTTTTGTTTTGTTTTGTTTTGTTTTGTTTTGTTTTGTTTTGTTTTTTCTGGAACCAAACAAACTACCTTTGCTTGAAATTTGTCTGAAATCTGTGATACATCCCATGATCTGAATGACAAGTCTATAGCCCATTTCTTACTCTGTCAGTGTGTCCTTTCATCTGCATTTGTAAATTTACAATCAACACTTTCAAAATGTATAAATATGTTGGTGCCTAATAGAGGGCTACACACAGTCACTAAGATCCTTTCTAAGGATCATAAACCAAAAATTACAAAGCCAGGTGACTGTATTCTCAGTGACATGTCTAGATAGGATTACGTCTCCGGTGTCTCCATGTCTCTTTGATGTCAGTCTGCTGGCAAGTAGTATTCCTGGTCCTCTCAATTTTCACTTCCTTTCCTGACAATAATTCCTGAAGAACTGAAGAGCTGATTCTGTAAATTGTATTAGCTCATGTTTCTGCCCATATGAACAAATCAGGGTTATAGAGCCATGTCTAATGACTGCAAGAATCTCGATAGCTCTAGGACAGATTAGAACAGCAATTGCTGAGTGCGGGGAGGCACTATCTTCACAACCAACTAGTGTATCTCTGCATTCCATCAAGTACGATTTTAGTCTGATTAAGTAGGAGAGCTGTCCCTAACTGACAACACAGGAACAGCAGAGGGCTCCAAAACTTCGAAGAAACTGCCAGTGAAGAGAAATTTAGACAGTCTCAAAGTATTTCTGAATGATCTAAGGTTCTTCTGCTGAAGTCTGTGCTAGGATCTACCTGCATGGTCTCCATCAGGCTCTGCTTAGAAGTTTCCTGCAGATGGATGCCTAGTCTACCCTTAAATGTTCCTGGCAGTGGCAGTCCAATAACCTCTTATTAATTCTTGACTTGCTCCACTGCATTAAATATCCTGACATCTGTGGCTTTTTTCCTAATGCTTAGCTTAAAATCACAGGGAATCTTAGACAGTTGCAGTGTCAAGTTCAATGTCAGTGTCTACTGTGATGTCCAGCTGTATTGTGAATTAGTTCCGCAAATCAAAATGACAGCAATGTGTGTGCACTACATGGGTCCCTTTAAAAACATCACAGTCCTTTTAAAGTCATTCAGTAGCTGTGTTCAATGGCTTTATTTCTTAAAAAATAAAGAGTGTCTTGGCTTAGTATTCTAAATTGTTAGGACCCCAAATATGACCAATTTCAATTTTGTAGTGTGTTTTCTGAAAATATTTTTTCCTTTTTTCCAGAATTGCGTTTCTGTGACAATTTTAGTCTTGTAGTTCCCTATGTCAAGACCTGAATCTGAATACCCGATGTGCTTAAGCAATTTCTTCTGACCTGTGATTTGCCTTTTTTCCACCTCTATTAGAGTGAATGCATTTGTTTCTCACCTGAAAAATTCTCACTCTTGTTTTAGAGTATGTGTATAACTTACATTTTCAACAGACTTGTGTTAGCCAAAGCTAAGTCACAGAAACTTAGGGTGGTATTGTTTTATCCTCTGTGAAGGAATAACACCAGAAAACACTTAAGGAATGATGGAATCATGTTGTCATTGCTGTGATATGACATAGTTTGATTATGAAGCATGTATGATTTAACGCAGTATGTAGAAATTCCTGCTGCCATGTTATCCACCAGTGTTAAAATACATAGGAGTACACTAAGCCCTAATTAAATATTTTCTTTCTTATCTGTGATTTTACTGGATATTATTCATTTAAAGTTGAACAGTGATTTTTCTGCCTGATAACCCAAGCTTGGGCTCTAACCTCAACTTTCACATTTTCTTGGTTTTCAGGTGTGGGACTATTTCTCATGGACAGCAGAATTAATAAGGGAAATGAGAGCCAAGGAGACTATTCGGGATGTATCTACTAGCAGCCTGAGACTCACCCAGCATCAACAGCTGCTGGCAGAGATTGAAGCACGAGAAGAGAAGTATAGTCATGTTGTACAACTAGGACAGTCACTCTTGCAAGATGAGGAAATAGGAGCAAAAGAGGTAATTGAAACTCATTTGAGTGCATTTATACACATTCAGCTACTCAACACCAGTATAGCCATTGTTCTCTTCTATATTGCATTGTAAGCATAAAGATGTATGTGTAAATTCACGTTACCCATATGCATGACCTACATTTGCCTCAGTGTTTTACCTAGCTTGGGCAAAAAACCATCTTTTCCCTTTCCTACTTGAGCAGTAGATGTGTGCTAGCATCTAGTGAGGACCCACTGCAACAAAACTGGGTTTATTCAAGAAATCTGCTATGTTCTAATAGAGATAATTATACCCACTTCCCAAACAGGGTTTTCACACAAATACTGTGCTTCCCTTTACAGTGCTATATTCTTGCCATAGCAGGCTGGACCAAAACCTCTTCAGCCACAGAATGAAAACACTCAAACATATGAGAGTGCTTAAAGATGAACTGAAATATTTTCTGTAGTAATGAATCACGCTGGTATATTTAACTCCCCAGAAATGAAAGATGGAAATCAAGATGTTAGTTTACTCAAGACAAATAGCTTCTCAGATTCTCACATCATTATTTCTTTTCCAGTGCCTACTAGTTTACTTCTCCCCTGACAAATCATTAACACGTTTCTTGAATATCTTCAGAAAACTGCAGTTTGTGCAAATTACTCTCCCATCTGATGTAGCAATTTCCTGAAAAATTGTTGAATATTGCAATGTATTACTACAGTAACTAGAAATCTTCCTCACTGTAAAGTCCTTTGTTTGTAGAAAAACGTAGGGAAAAATTATTTATAGAAAGCCTGTGAATATACAGAGATTGGAAGATGAAATTTCATGAAGTCTAACATTGAGTCATGTATTCACTGATTAGGAGGATATGCTTTGTTAATAACTTCTTTAATTATCTGTCCTATTCCAATTTGAAGTGCTACAATTGCACTGTCATGAGTAAAGATAACAGAGTTTTAGGATTTGATTCTAGAAGGTACACTTGAGAAGCAGTTACTTTTCTTTGATCTTGGCTTGGACTGCTGTATGTGCTGTAAGAAGCTCTCCTTTGTTCCTGAAATGAGGTATCTCTGATTATCTCTGCCCAAATATAAGTGCTAGAAGTTGTTCTACTTTTTTCTGTTTGATCATTTTCTTGCAATTTAAGGTGCTTATCCACCGCTCCACTGAATCGTTTTTCCTTCTACCTTACCATGGTTGATAGGGTATGATTTTTTCATTGGAAATTGTGTTTAGATTCAACAGAAGCTACAGGCTCTGTTGGAAGAGAAACAAAAAGTATACAATGAATGGAAACAGAAGAAGGAGTGGCTGGAGAAAATACACCAAGAACAAATGTTCTACAAGGATTGGGATCACCTGGATATGCTCCTGAACTCACAAGAGGTGAGTGAGCTATAAACTTGAAATAAGCAGTTGAACTCTTCAAGCATTTGGTGTGGAACAAGAAATAAAAATGATCCTTGCTTGAAAGGTAAACATAAACATGAGCTAACAGTTGAGAGTCACAACAGAAGAGGGAGACAACAGTCCAGTATTAGTCTGCTTTACAAACACATCTCAGCATACCATCTGCTTAACCACTGGCAAATTGTTTTGTAGGCTTCAGAGGGAAGGGAAATTGCAAAGAGGATTTGAAGGTGGAGAGGGAGATTACTGTGGTGATGTTACTGGAAACCTTACCCCAGGCTGAGGGTTAGGCCTGGGGAAACACAACTAGTGGAAAATGAATGTTGGCAGTGTGAGCTAATCCAGAAAAAGGAATTGACTTCAGTTCTGCAAGGGAGTTGAAAGCAACATGGAGAACAACTATGAAAATATTTGGTTGGAAGGAATATTAGTTTCTTTTTGATGCAGAAGACAAGTATAAGATAGAGAAAAAATCCCTTTCATGGAAAGAGGAGACATATAGTTAATGCAGAGACAGAAGGGTACCATCATTTTGTGGGTCTTAAAATTTTTTTTCAGCAATATTAAATTATCTTTTGTCCTCCTTGTATTTCCCTGCATTCACGGAACTCTTTATAAAGCTTCCAGTTTGAGATCTGACATTTGCTATTACAAAATTAAATGCAGAATTCAGACTTCTTTTCCAGTCAGTCTGTGCAAATTCATGGGTTGATAGATTGCTGTAGTTATGTTGAGACTTGGCACACAAACTACATCCACAGGTTGAAGATTGCCAAACTGAAGGGCTGAAGCAAAGCTGAAGGAGGTTGTATCTCTGGGTCACTTCTTATTAAGAAAGAATAATTAATTCCCCAAGACCACTGTCTGCATAACATAATAGCTCTCAGTTTGTGCTGAACTCTGTTTTCCACCAGTGTTTTGCCACTGGGACTAAATCTTTTAGAAAACTGACCCTGAGCTGTGCCATGCAGTGATACTTAAACCTTTGGAGCCTTCTGCTGCGCATTCCTTGAAGGAAATGTGTATGTTCATAATTCCCTACAACTGGGACCCTTGGCAAGTATGGCCTGTGTTCTGAGTTTGTGCCAACATGTGAAACTAAGAGCGTTTCACCTAGCTTCAGGTTTATGGGGCAAAAATATTACATAGTTCTTCCCATTAAGTTTTTTGTTTGTTTGTTTATTTATTATTTGTTAATTATTAATGAACAAATGGCACAATTTGCATTACATCTCAATTCCCAACCAAGCAGTGATAGGTTGTGGCTAAGCCTTCATCAAGGAAAATATAAATTCTACAATATTTTGCCCTCTGTATTCTTGTCATGAAATGGAGATCAGATCAGCCAACATGCAGAGGCACTGTGACTGTGGCATCTGCTTTGCTGTATATACCTCAGAGATAAATCTGTAGGAGCCTACCATCCTTTAGTGTTTCTTTCTGCTCCTCAGTCATGAGTCATGCTTATAAAAGACTGTATTGCTCTTACCTGAAAGACGTGCACACATGGCATCTTCAGCATGCCCCCAGCTCATTCTGTACAGGTAAACTGCATTTCATATTACTTCTTTATTTAGGTAAATTTACCAATGCCATATGTTGAGGTTGTTTAGCCTGGAGAAAAGGAGACTCAGGGGAGACCTTATCCCTCTTTACAAATACCTGAAATGAGATTGTAACGAGGTGGGTTTCAGTCTCTTTTCAGAAGTAACAAGTGATAGGATGGGAGGAAATGGCCTCAAGATGCACCAGGGGAGGTTTAGATCAGATGTTAGGAAAAATATTCACAGAAAGGGTTGTAAAGAGCTGGAACAGGCAGCCCAGAGCAGTGATGGAGTCACCATCTCTGGAGATATTTAAAATATATGTAGATGTGGTGCTCAGGGACATGGTTTAGTGGTGACCTGGCAGTACTGGGTTAATGGTTGGACCTGATGATCTTAAAGGCCTCTTCCAACCAAAATGATTCTATGATTCTATGCTGCTAGACAGATTTACACAAAAGGGTGACTTCATCATAGATTGAGTCAATTCTCTTGGCAGGAGCAGTCACAGTGCCTGCCTCCTACCACAAGTATCTTCAGCCAAAGCAAAGCCTAAGAAAGATGACTGTGACCTTGAGGGCCATGAAGGGCAGTTCTATTGCCAGAATCCTTCTCTCATAGTGTTTCTCTCAAGTTCCAAGGAAGGAACCTGGTACTCATTGTTCTCACTTTGACTAGGTGTTCAGAAGGTGGAACAGTAAAGCATGTGCACTTGCCTGTCCCTCCCAGCACCACTTCACACAGATGACATTTTATGGTCTGGGAGAATCACAAGAAAATAAAAAGAGGGGAATGATGACAAGTTGGTCTCATCCATGCAGGTGTAAAGAATGAGGGAGCCACAATCGTTATATGCTCATCTAGCACCCTCTGCATCTGTCTGTTTGTTTGTTTGTTTGTTCTTTTGGTTTTTTAAAAAAAGAGCACTCAGGTTGTAAAGAACGCTCTAGCTATAGAAAGAAGATTCATAAACTTTTTGTTTCTCATTTTTGCTTATATACTTATATTTCATCCTCAGAAGTTTACAACAGTTTGAAAAATTTCCTTTTGTGAGAGGTCTGTGCACATAAAGAGTTACAGCTGCATGCTCAGCGAGTTGCTGTCATAAAATAGAAAAGTAGGTCACGGTGCTGTGGCCATATAGACAAATATCTCCGATGTTGCAGCCAGTGACTAAGTATCTGCCTGCAATATACCCAGGTAATTACACCATGGATTTCTAAATTAGTAATCTGGGTATCACAGTTAGTCATGTCTCCTCCTTCACTGACACATTCCTTACCACAATGCCTAGAAGAGACTATTATGAATTAGTGCTGTTAGGTAAGAGGAAGAGATGCTGAATTTGTTCATATGCAAGGATGCAAACAAGCAGATCCTTAATGAGCTGTAGTATCTCAGGATGAGTTTCAACTCTCACTGCTCTGGATGTGGCAATTAGGGCAGTTCGGGGAACAATCTTCCTTTAAGGAAATACTACTGTTCCTCCATCATAATGCCTCACTCCTGTGTTGTCCATTCTTGTCATCTTGGTTTAAACCCATAGCTGATGCTAAGCAAAAATACCATGAGGAAAGGCAGCTACCCAGGAACATTAGCTTGCCTTGGAGCTTGAGTATTGGTGAAAGTACAACTCAGATGTACTTCAGAAATTCCATGGTTACCTGCTCATTTTAAATCATTCTGCAGTCTTTAACTTAGTTTTACTGATTTGAAATCTGGCAATGTTGGCAGGCATTGATTGTTGACACTGTTGACAGATTGATGCAGTTTTAGGCTATTACACCGCTGAGAAGACAGAGACTATGTGTTTACATACCAAATAAGATGTATTTTTGAAACATTTATGGAAAGAAAGCAATAAAACAAGGAAATCACTGCAAGCAGCAGCTCATTTGTTGCTGTTCATGGAAGAACAGGAAGGAATTTACCTTCTACTCGATTTTAGTCCTTCCATCAGCCTGGCCCTGAATAGAAACAGCAACACTGTTCTGATTTCTCTACAGTTGGAACTCCTTTATCCCTAGAATATCCTCCATTGCTTTTCTTCTCTCATGTCTAAGTGTGATCATTCTTCAAATGAGCTATTCCTGTGTCTCATTGAGGGAGAAGTATCAACAACTGCAAAGCTGACTTTTGCAGCTGCCACCACCTGCTTTATGGATCAGTACATACAATTTGACAGTGAACTGAGGTTTCCTTAGTCACTATTTGTATTTTACTTCTCTGTATTTGAAGAACAATTGGAAGATAAATCTAGTGCTTTTGGATGGAGCTCTGTTACTACTATATGGAGTTAAAACATAGCTGCATAGTGATGCAGACTGTACTCCCTATGGAGATCGTAGAAAACCAGTCCTTTCAAATATGTTTTAAAAAAATATTCAGCTAAGGCATCAATTGAAGACTCTCAAACCACTTTCCCAATGGGAATTTTGTCATTTGCTGCTTTCGGAAAGGACAACAACAAACACACATTCAAAAAGGATTCCTGACAGGCAAAAAAACAAATTGAATCAGTCTTTCTACCCCTTGTGTTTCTTCTGACTTCTATGTTTGAGGCAAAGCTCAGTCATGTGCATTTCACTTTGTACATCTGCAAAGTATGTGTGCATGAAAGCAACTTCTGCCATCCCATAATATTTGGATCCTATTTTTCCAGTGTTTCATATGTCTTAGACCAAGCCTCTCCTGTAGCAGCAAGGAACAGGGGAAGGAAGAAGGCAACAGAGGAGTGTTTTAAACTAAGAACTACTACTGAGAACTGCTCTCTCATTCGCTGTCTGTGCCAGTGTGACAGGTTTGACTTTATGCCAGCATCTTATATTACATCCAAGTTATTTAAACCTTCGAAGGATTTCTGCAGAATTTAGTTTAGGATTGTTCTATGCTAAAGAAAATAGAGCATATGTGGAGAAAATTAGGCAAGCATCTATCTTTTAATTTTTAGTCTTTTTTTTTTTATTGTGAATTCAGTTGTGCCATTGCATGGAACTGTTGAAGGAAACTCTCCTAAGACTTGTGAACTGAGATCTTGCCATTCGGAATGCAGACAAGCAACTGAAAAAGAGAAAGAAGAGAAAAGCAAACCACTTTTTGCTTTGAGCAGAAGCAGTGTCCAGCACACTGTGCTCTGTTCTAACCTTTTCACAGCACCAGATGCATTGCTCAGGTTAGCTGCTTTTCTTTTTTTCACAGATGAAATAACAGTGAGTTCTCAAGCTGTCTCTGGCAGGCATTTTTGGCTCCCTCCTACTCAATCTGCAGTCTCACTGTCAGAACACTCCGGGAGCAGAGCCTCGTGCTCCGCAATTTATCTTTCTACCCATCCCACACTCCTATCACTTTGCAGACGTGACAGGCGGTGGTAGCAGTATTAGAAGAGCTGTACATTTTTATTTTGAATGTGGATTTTTTTAGTTTATAAATTCTTTCCTGAAGAATGTTTATTCATCTCTCATTCCTTTGCTTCAGAGGAAGAATGGAAATTTCCAGTGCCAAAGGAAAAAGGATTAGGAGTTGGTTTTAAAAACAGGGGGAAAAGCAAGCTTCTGTGTCTTTGATTTTTGCATCGTTTAGGACTAAGCTTCAGCATGTCATGCAGGGACCATCGCTGCAAACTTTCACCTGCAACCTATGTCTCCACTGCTGAAGTGATGTTGTCTTCCAGCAGAATGACTCCACCTCCTCCTTTTGAATCTGCTGTGAGGGACAGGCCTTTTCAAAAGATGCCACCCTCAGCATGGCATCGTCCCACTGGTCAATCAGTTGCAGAGCTTGCTCCAGGAAATGCCAGCTCACCACCAATCAGTGTATCTTCTGGAGCTTACTGTTCAAGGCTAGATGTTGTCCTGGCACACAAAGACCAGAAGAAAAGTTTTGGTAGTGCTGATCACTCTGTCAGTGCTTCTGATGAGACATCCAGGTGTTCCAGTTCTCCCAAGGTCCCTCAGGGCCATGGATATGAGTGTTCTGGTATGTGGCCAACATCTGCATCTTACAAGCAATATTCAGGAAAGGAAAACAGTGTTCATCGTATTTCTCCTGAAAAAAACAATCCCTTGAAGCTTGCTGTATCTTTGCCCTCTGATGTCCTTTCCTGCAAAGCTCCACCAAGCTGGACATCACGCCTAGATGTTGATCTGTCCACCATTCCAGATGTTTCTACACTCCGCAGCAAAAATCTGCATGTATCCCTGGGACCTTGTGATTCTCTCCCACCCCAACAAGGCTGTAGCCAGTGCAATGTCCAAACGCCTGATCTCCATGCTTCAATGAAGCTTTACATTTCAACTTGCAGCTTGACGATAAAGCCTTTTCAAGCAGATTCCCATGAAAGCAGCCATTCTCATTCAAGTCTGCTCATGCCACAATTAGAGAGGATGCCTGAAACTCCAGCTGGTCTTCTGACTGGATCCCAGAAACCAAAACAAAGCTTCCCTTCAGGTGGATCTCCAGCCCTTCAAATTACAAGATTTCATGTGACTTCCTCTAAGTATCCTGGCCTTCCCCAGCAGACTGTCTCCAGAGATATATGTCTGTCCCCAGCTGTGCTGACTGGAAGAGAAAATTCAGCTAGTGGGAATGAGGTCACAAGCAAGGATTTAAACCCAGAGTTGATTGTCTTTCAGAACCACCTTTCATCTAGGCCAGAGTTTAGGAAGACTTCATATGATGGTCTAACACCTGCTCACCACAAGGTTTCTAAAATCACCCTGATACTTGCCACCCCTTGGACTGCTATGCCTATCCAGGTGGTAAGAGAATTTAGAAGAAGCCCCAGTCCAACAATCTTTATCAAAACACATGATTCAGATATAACTGGTCCACCCTTGCATCCTGTGGAGATTGGGGCTGGCCTATCTCTATCAGTAAACCCGGTGTGCTGCTCAGGATTGCTTTCTGGCCACTGGGGAAGATCTAATTTGAGACCTTCCCAGGAAACGTGCACTCTAAAAAGTGTGTGCCCCGACAATCTTTTGACAAACATACCAGCTCACACCACATCTTCAACTCACAGAGGCATGGAGGGTACATGGTGTCCATCTATCGCTGTCAATATTGCATCCTTTGGATCTGGGAGGAAAGTAGTGAAGATTTCCATTCCATTCTAGGAACATTTGCAAACAGAAGTTTTGTGTTTTGTTAATCAAACCATGTGGATTTCTTTTTGTATGCTTCCTGCCGTGTTCCCGCTCCCTGGAGATGACTTATGGGACGATCAGAAAGCTACTTGTGTTCTGCTGTCACTGAGGCTGCAGCTACAGCTTGATCTAAGTGAAGCTGAGCACTCTGATCTGATGGAGCACTTACCAAGTGTTTTATTTTACCTGTTAGAGTGCTGTTGTCAACATGACATGCTTAATGCTATGCATGTGCTTACAGATTTTGCATAATTAGGCCATAGTGCTCAGCACTTTGAAGGTTCAAAACTTCAGAGCCAAGAACTTGTTTTCTTCTCTGCTAGTTGGTCTGGGGCCTGGGACAAATCCTCGGTGTATTTTTTTCTTAGTTTTTTTCTGTTTCGCTGCTTTAATTTTCTTACTTGTCAGATTATGGTATACTTCTAAATGGTTAATTTCTGGTTTTGTAACTTCTAAAAGTAATACTTGCTCTCAAAACCGAAAATATTTAAGTGTGTAGGAAGAATTCACTTTATTTTCCCTCCCTTAGAAAAAGAAAGCTACCACCCTTTCCTGAGGGAAACGAAGGGAATTTGGACTCCATAGCAGCTCAAATTTGGATATCCTGGCAAAGTTTCTAGCAGTGAAACTATGGGGAGTTTAACAGGAATATAGTCTGCCTTCAGACAAATGTTTCATAAGTAAATATTTTAATTATAATGTTGTGTGGGCATAGGATTCTGGTCTAAAACCCACTACTTACAGGATAGGGATCAAGCTTGTGAATTTTGAAGAAGGAGGGAGTAGGTGGAAGGAAGGAGCCGTAGCTGTTATGGGAAAACAAACACTGGCTTCTCTTTGCGCATTTCCCCTATACATTTCCAATATCAGATAATTATATTCTTATGCTGATGAGAAAGCATGCAGTGGGAGGGGGGAAGGAAATTTTAACTATGTATAACATGAGAATATCAGATCTAGATTCTGAGGTCAGAGGACAATAGACAGTGATGTCAGTATGATAGAAAAAGTGTATGTGTTTTATTAGCAACTTCAGCATGTTTTATTCCACTTCTGGTTATAGTATGAGAACTGTTATAACTTTTACTGAAATGAAGCATAGTACAGCATATTTATGAGCCATATGTAATCATGGTATTAAGCACATTTATTTACTTTGCTAAAACAAATTTAAACAGTTATAGTTTTCATTAATTCCTTTTTGTATTTACTTTTGTCAGAAGTAAGTCAAATCAAACCTTGTTATCTGTCTCGACAGAGAATTTGGACTTCATTACATGCTTTAGGTGCAGGCATTTAAAACTGGGATTAATTCTGGATTTTAGTACATGCTTAGAGCAGAAGGATTTTCAGTGGAGTTCCAGCAATCTCAGCAGCTAGACCAGAGCAGGCAGTGAGGGGCAAAATCTGTAGGGCTTGTTATGCTTTGAAGAGCAGGAGAAGGGAGAGGAATTGCACAAATACTTTAAATAGTTTTTCTTCTAGAGAAATAAAAATTACATTTCTTGGAAGACAAATTTCTTTTGGGGCTGTCTCAGCTTCCAGTGTCTATAAATATGAAGTTGTAGCATCTAGAAAGCATAGTTATCCTGATGACTAAAATGTTTCATTCATTATTTCTCCAAAATCAGCTAGAGTTGGCATGTGCTGTCACATGAGTTTGTATATAATACTATTTTATTTTAAATGTACTTTATAATTTTTTTTAATTGGACTTTGTATTTAGATCTGCATTAACTTGTATGTAAGAGGTCTTATGACAGAGTGGCTAAATCTATTCAATGAGCTCAGAAATAGTGAAAAACTCCGGTTAAGTAAGGTTAAAACCTCAATTTGTGTACTTTGCATTGTTAATAACTTGGCTATTTCTTATATGCACCATTTTAAATTTCAAAAAGGGACAAGTGGATTTTGTGGTTTAAAATATCTTTGCAAGTCTTCACTTAAAAATGATCCCATTATATATCGAGTGGTCAAATCTTCGGTGCTTTTTGTGGCTGAACATTAAATTCCTGATGATGGGCCATGATTCATAACAGAAACAAACTTGAAAGAAAGTTAATACCTGCTGTGTGCAAGGGGAGACCATGGTAGGTTACCTGAGGAGAGCTGTGCAGTGTTTTGTATTTGAAATCAAGACATCTCATTCAAAGCAGGAGTTTGGGGACCTGCCTAAAACTATGCCAAAAAAGTGATGTCATTGGCCACAGGCCAGCATTGTGGTACAGGAGCCAGTTTCCATTTTGCTTTCAGATTGGATTAATGAATGCTTAAATGAAGGGGGGGGGGGGAGGGAAGTTGCAGTTCTGATTCTAGCAATTGCTGTCATAATATTTCTGTTTAAAAGACAAATGGAAAGTTTTTACCTCATCAGCACTCCGAGTAGTGCTGTTAGAGCTACTGGGGCTGCTTTCTTCTAAGTGTATTGCCATTGTATCTCCTGTAATGTATGTAGACAGCTTTCTTTTGCACCAGTTTTCTTTTAGTGCACCAGTTTTCTTTCTCAACATTAAAGATTGGATTCGCAAGAGCACTCAAACAGGCTTTTACTTGGAGAACCTGGTCCAAAGTTTTCAGAATCCAAAAGGACTTTTTCCCACTGCTGAAACAGCTGAAGGAATGGGGCTTTGAACGCTGAGTGTTATTTGTGTATAGTGATTTTTCAGTGGGAGCACTCCAGTGGCAGCTGCTTATGAGTCACCATCCCACACCCCTGCTCTCAGATGTCTCTGTTCTCTTTTTCCAAAGAAAGTAACAATCTTTACAAGTAGATGTTCCTTGACATTTTCTTTCACCACAGATATATGAGCAGGAAAATTAATGGCTGGCCATTTCTTCAGGTATCACAGAGTTTGCAGTTTCACTGCTAACAGTTACTACAGGTCAAATATGGGAATTATCTGTTTCCTCAGGTAAATCTTTTTTTACTAAAAATTGTAGATAATCTATAAAATATGATAGAGAAGCTACAGTGCTTTTAAAGTGGTGTTTAAAACACCAAAACTGAGATGCAGCACGTGGCTGTATGTTTGTGTACCCCAAACAGGAGTGAGTTAGATTCAGATGATATCTTTTTATTTCAGTGTAATGACAGTGTAAATATGGATTGTAATTATAACTGGTTTAACAAAGCTTTACAGTAAACAGACCTGGAGCCCACACAGGTGGAGAACTTTCTCCACAAGAGCAAACCAAATCCAAAAACACTCAAAAAACCTATTTCGATTTCTGTCATAATTTCATACACTTGATGATTAGGATAGATCAAAAGTTTAAAGTTTGAATGACAGAATATCTGCCTTCTGGTAGGGGTTGTATTTAACATAGAAAGGCATGAATGCTAATGTATTTGTTTAGGCATCCTAGTGATTTATGGGCTAGACTTATTAAAAACTTGTCTGTTGTATGGCAGCCTTCTCCTCTTCTTGACAGTGATTACTGTGCTGGCATCTATTCACCTTTCTTCTGACACTCAGCATGGATTAGTATAAAGCAGTCTGAACATCTGGCCTGGGCATGATATTCTTGTGTGTGTTTTTCTCTATATGCAAAATATTCCTCTCATTAACTCCCAAAAAATGAACCATAAAGTCAGGCCAAGTCTGGCTGTCAGCCCTCTTAGCCACAGCTGCTAAGGAGGGCTGAGTGGTGGCAGCAGTTACCAGGTCCATTGACCAGCTAGAGATCAAGGCAACAAAATGACTGAAATCTGGGGTCTCTTCAGGAGGACCAAGACAATGCTCAAGCAGGGCTGGGCTTCAGAGGAGCCCAAGGTGGAGCAGGGGGACTGTCCAGGGCATGGTCAGGGCCACCAGAACCTGTTGGTACACTCAGACCTTGGCAGGTAGGTGTGGATTTCCCCGGCACATAATACATGCCTGGGAACCCTCTTCTTCAGCAGATACCCTGCAGTCCTCCAATACTTCTGTGCGGACAATAAACATCATTACTGGTTTTCTAAAGCAGCTGCAAAGAATATATTTTTTTTCCTATAAAAACCATCCTGTAAGACTGCTACAGAACTGTAATGTTTTGCAAAGCAAGAGAGATCTCTCTAGAAGTTAAGTTTCCTGTGCATGTCTGTGGTTTCAAGGCACAAGTTTACCTGTGTTCTTTACCAGCCCTCTTCTGAATCTATTATCAGTTATGTTGTTTCACTCATTTCTGTTTCTTTCCTGCCTCTTAATTGGTCCACACCTTATCAGCAACCTCCAGTTCTTCTTCCATCTCTGCTAATTGCACTTTACCCAGATACAGTTACTGGTTGGAATTTCTAATCCTTATCCAAATACTTACAATTCCATGAGCTCACAAAATGGATTACACACAGCTATGTCCCAGGCAATAAATACAGTCCCTTATAGCAGTCTGAACTCCAAAACTCTGTCCAGTCATATTCACGCCACTGTGAACTTTGTCCATGGGTAGTTTTTGCTCATGTTCTGTCAGATCCTCTCAGTGGGGTTTTAGTCCTGTTCTTGTTTTGTTATTGAGTAAGAGAAGACAATTAAATACACTGGAAAAAAAGAAAATCCTCCTGGTCTGCAGAAAAGCTTTTTGTTATTGTTGATAATATATAGCTGCACTGTTTATTCTTTTTCATTTGACAAAACTGAGTGGAACAGAATGCGTGAGAGAAGTAACTGGGCAGTCAGTTTTCTTAACATCAGAAAAGGATCAAGAAACACTGTGGTGCCTTAGAGGTGTATGTGGATTAGTTAGAAAAGATCCTCGCAGTGGTAAAAGTGAATAGTGCAGAGTTCAGTTTCCTTAAAACCATGTTTGTTGTTTTAGACTAAGGTCTTTCTGCATCAGAGACTGACAGGACAGACAGTAAATAAAATTAATGCAGGCAAGTTGGAAAGATGGCCTGAAAAAATAACGGATGTAATGCAGTTGATACAGGTGCAAGCTATGACATTTTTCAGGAATAGTCAGCTGCATAAATATCAGATGGGAAAAGCTAGTCTGAGAGATGTTCTTCTGAAAAGTTTCTGGAAGCTTATAGTAGATTGCAAGGTGAACTTGAGTTCATGGTATTGCATAAAAGATAAGTACCATACACAGATAAATGCAGAAGATTACAGCTTGAAAGAGACATGTAAGCTCTCTGCTGTCTTCACTACCTTCACTCTGGCACCTTATTGCTTATTGCCACTTAAAGCATCCAGTATTAGGGAACCCCATTTCACAATAAGTGGAAACAGAGAGAGAGGAACAATAAGAACAATCGAAGTCAAGAAGACACAGCCTTTGTGGAATGATTGATCAGATCAGGGTTGGTTTAGCCTAGAGACAATAGAAATCCCAGTATGCAAAAAGCCTATGAACATGTACAAACCTGAAGTAAATGTAAAAAGTATTATCTCCGCAGTTTGATGAAGAGGGCTGGATGTAATGAGGTGAAGTGCTAGCAATGCATTTTCAGGCTAGACATTTGAAAAAAATTGCTAATGGTAAAGGTAACAAAGCACTGGAATAAATTGTCAGGGTGGCTGTGAAGACTGTAATTGGAAGTATTCTAAAAAGGAATAACGCAGATGTCTGTCAGACATGACTGTTCATCTTGCTTTGGATTAAAAGGATGTCTTCGACCTCTGGAATTCACTGCCAGCGTTGTGACTTAGTAATTGTGATAAGCAGCAATAGGTCATTTTCCTTAGCTGGACCTGTTAATGCTTCTCTTTCTTGCTCAAGACCATGGAGCTCTACTATTTAATTTCCAATTTCTGTTGCCTCCTGCTCCTTTTTTTTCCTTGCAAGCATGCTCTCAACTGTAATTAATACCTGTTCTCACATTTATGAATCAGATTTATGTGATAACTAATCCATTGAAAAAAAATTAACCTTTTTTTGTTTCCATAGATTTATTTGAAAAGCAGTGACCTTGGAAACTCTGTAGATGAAGTAGAACAACTGATAAGGAAACATGAGGCTTTTGAGAAGCTTCTGGCATCACAGGATGAAAAGGTACAAAAATCAACAACAAATACTCTGCCAATCCATGAGCTAGAATGATATTACTATTATTATTTTAATATGGCAACACATTAAATTGCTGAGAAGTGTGGTATGCCTGATATGCCTGAAACAAAGAGAAAATGGGAGAGCTTAATGAAATAGAGGCAGAACAGTGAAGAACAAGTGTTGAACACTCCATGTCCCAAGTCCTGCCTGTATTGTCTTGCAGTAGACAGGAAAATATCGTAGTAAGTTGAATAGTGGGACTTAACAGAAGAAATATTTAAAGCAGGCCATATTGTGTGTTATAAATATCAGAAGTTTCTCCCTTCTTTTTTTTTTTTTCATTAAATAAAAACAGTGGCTTTTAAAGCAAGTAAAATACAGTCATTTAGAGGGGATGACTTATCTAATTATTTAAATACAGCTTTGGTATACAATGTCTGTCCCAAATAGGCTAGCATCTTTGCACTTTTGGAATAGATGCTCAATTGCTCACCCACATGTAAAGGAAACCCCCTGGCTGGTGGCCCCTGCTGTAATTCATCCAGGCTAGGACTAAATTCAAAACTGGGGCCATCCTTGGTTCCCTAGAAGGAAGGAACTCCCAAAACCTGTGCCAGCTCCCTGCCAGATAGATGCTCATGTTGAGATCTACTGATCCAACACCCAATTTCCCCAAAGCAATAAAATCTGAGCACTTGTCGGTGTCAGGCTTGCTCCATGATTCCTTGCACTGGATCATCAATGGCATAGGGAGTTCTGGAGCTACAGCTTTAATTCATTTAAGTAGCCAGGGTGCACTACAGAGACCAATGACAAGGATATCATAGATGTAACACAATACAGAGTGAGGGTGGGGGGAATGCTGGTTAACTTGTTATTCTTGGTTCATTCCAGAAAAAAAGGCAAATCTTTCTGGTATGGAAAAGTGCCTGGTTTTGTTTCTTTCACGCCACTTGGAAGCATAAAACTAATTTCAGATTTGTTGCCTCCTTAGATGATATCCCTTCAAGAACAAGCAAACAGGCTAGAAAAGGTTGGTGGGCTGGAATGGCTAAATATCCAGCAAAAACTGGCTGCCATTCATGAGAGGAAGCAGCAGATCAAGGATCTATCCCAGAGCAGGAGAGAGAAGCTGCAGACTGCCCTTCTTTTGGCACTTTTCTACCAGAACTTGGAAGAGGTAAGAGGGTTTTAGAGGGGGGTGGAAGGCAGAGGAATTGCCTACTTCTGTTGGATAAAGTGCTCTCCTTCTCCAGCTGTTAGGTAGATTGATAATCTACTCCAGTATGGCAACTCCTACCACACTCATGCAAAGTGGTGCTCTAATGCCATTGATGTCACTATACCATTGGTGTGGAACTGTGCCTGTTACAGATGCTTTACACATCAGCAGCTCTGTTAAAATAAAGCTAATAAAAGAAAAACTGCCAGCTACTACCTTATGTTTCCTTATGTTGAAAAGTTTTTTCAAATCAAGGTGAATACAAAGTGAAAAACATTATGGCAAGGGCATCAAGATTTATTAGCGGGTTTTCACTGAAGACCTTCAAAACAGTCCTGTAACTTCAGCTACTCTAGACTTGTCTCTGCAGAATATGTTTATTTCTGTCTCCTATTCTGGCCTTAGTCCTGTAACTGAGTAACTCTGGTCCTGGCACTACTGTTGGAAAGACCTTCTAGGCCAGTCTTTCAAAGAGCAGCACAGTGTTTGTGATTGAAAAATGGGCTAGCGTCCGGTGTGCTGGCATAAACAACAGCTCACAGGCCCAGAAGGACATTTACAAACACTCCTGCTGGTCTGCTATGTGCTTTTGCTGCTGCATCCCATGGAACATCCTCCATGGTTTAAAGAAAAACTGAAGGTGCCTGTCACTTCCCAGCCCATGAAGAAGTGTCTTGACACAGGTCAAGTTGTGATTGTCACCAAAGGAGAATGAATGAATGTAATGAAGCTGCTGCTAACAACCAAATTTTTTCTCATCCCCCACCAGAATGATCAGACATTTAAATACCCTTTTCTCTGGCTACACTAAAGAAACAGAGCTACGTGCTGGGGTTTTTTGTAAATCATTTTATCAGAAATTAATTACACAACCAAATATTAACTCATATTATTTGGCTATACTTATCCTATCCCATGAGCCAGTCCACCAGTAATGACCAGTCTACCTTGTGGACTAGCAGAAGGGAGTGGATGAAGTGGGCAATGCATTGCACAGTGCTAATATTTTCAAAAGAGCAATGTACCTCTGATGGAAAGGTCACAGAACTGCCAATGCCCTCTTTGGTAGAGAAACTGTCAAAGTCCTCCTAGAGATGTAGTCAACACGTTAGGCAAGAATACTTCTGCATTTCTTCCCATATCTCTGTAATTGTCAAACCAGTGCTTGGGCTGGGGTCCACCTTCATTCATGAATTACACACAGCAGAGGATCTGGCCCTGTATAGTGAGGAACATTTCTCTCATCAACCTTCTCCACATAAATTCTGCCAAGAGTACCATAGGGAGTTTTTGTTCAGAAACTACCTGCTCCTTTACCTCACCAATCTAAATTCTTTCTCTACTACTGTAGAATGTGAATGCCACCAAGGAATTAAAACAATAATCTTACAATAATATCTCTCTTCCTCTTTTTTGGGTAGAATGGAATGTTTAATTTGATTTTCATGATGTCCTGGGTGTGTACGAGTACATATATGAGAATAGTCCCAAAAGTGTTAAATCACAGAGATGAATTTTGAGTTTAGCTGTGAAATCAATGAGGTCATTGCTTATTCTTACTTATTATGAGAACATGTCCCATAGCTCAGGTCCCACTCCCCTGAATTTTTGTGTCAGCAGAAAATAGTGAGCACTGTCATTGTTAAAAGTGTCCTAGTTACTCTCTGGAAGCAATTGCACAGAGAGCTTCACACATCAGTACAAAGATAACACAGTTTGTGGTTACTAATGAGAGGATGCAGGGCTCAGCATCATATGGTCTGCTTGGAAGGCTAGCTGCTGTAGTTTATAACCTTTTCAGGACTTAGGACTTGATCTTTTTCTTCATAAAACCCTCAACAACTAACTCAGGAGGTCACATGCAGCTCACAAAATAGGACACTCTTCTATAGTAGAAACAGGGTGTTTTTCTGTTCCTGAAGAAGTGAGATAAACTTAGAGGCTGTTTTGTCACAAAGTCTGTACCTCAGTGTTAGTATGGAAGGCAAATGAACAGGTTTCTACTTAGAAATATGTGTACTTAAATTATTTCAGAGGAAAGATCATGAAGTTGAAAGTTTTGGCTTCTAAATCTGTCTGAGTTTTAATGCTGATTCTGAAACTTGCTTATCATATTAATATCACTTCCTTTCCCTTTCAGCATCTGTACAAGAGAATAAAAATCATGTAGTCTTTATCTCCAGGGAGTGAGAGGGTGAATCAGTTGTTATCTCTAATTGTCTAGAACAGTCACATCCTTCTATATGCTTTAAATATTCCTGTTATTAAAAATCAGTGCAATTTACAAAAAGTTTGTGATCTTGAGGTTACAGTAACTGATATTTTAAAAATATAAGTTTTGTAAAGTGATAGTTCCCACATTTTTTACAAGTGCCATAGAAATAAGTCTGTTTCTCTGTGCCTATACTGAGGATAACACTAGTCTCACTGTCTTCAGTACAGTCTTTCCATTGAAAGATCTTGGTACAACAGCTCAGCCTTGCTTCACATCTGAATGTGGACTTTGGGCCAGGAGAAGGATCCTCACTCTCTAGAGCCTTCCTAAGTAGCTTTAGAATAAACTAAGCCACTAAATGTGCAGATATAATTTTTTTTTTTTTTTTTTTTTAATAGCTTTGTTCAGTCTGTCATTAAGCTATTGCTTCTTACAAAAAGTAGGAGAAAAATTTCCCTTTAAGTGGACATGCACAGGGGATTCATTTGTTTGTCATCCTCACTGTATGGATGAGCTTCTCCCATATAAATGAGAAGTCAGTTAACTGATGTTAAATCATTAATGTGTGGCTGGGTAATGAGAGAAGGCCCTAGATTGTGAAGAGAGTATCAGGAATGAAAGCAGCAGATGACAGTGTGCTGTCCTGGGCAACCTTGACATACAGCTCCTGTTTGAGTCTCTAACTGCGCTTTGGATAGGAACAGTTCCTGGAGAGCATGCTGCTAGTGAAAGCTATTTCTGTTATTGTTTATAGGATTTCAGCAGCTGAAACAACACTTCCAATCATTAATTAACAGAGAAAATCCCCCAGTTGTCAAGTCTTGTGTGCATATAGCACAGTTCCACAAGGACAGCCAAGATACTTTGAAACCTATAAAGCTGGCTTCAATTTGCTGTTCTGGTGTTGTCAAAACATTGGGTTACTTCAGTGGTCTGAGGACAGAAGGATCAGTTACAGTGTTTGTCACGTTTGTAGTTCTCAGTCTTGTGATGGATAGAGAATAATTACTTCTGTGCTAAGGGCTAAAATTTAGCAGGCTTTAAATAAAATTGTGGGAAACTCACCATCATTTTATCTACTTTTTTCTGTATGCATTTAAATTCCCTTAAAAAGGACTCCCTAAGAGAAGCACATAACTTTTGCTTTGTTAGTCCTCATGGTTCACCTGCTTGTCTGAATCTGATGTTCCTGACTTAGACTATTTTGAATTTTATGAAGTGTAAAAGCAAATAGGGTTGTATTTGCTTTCAAATAATTTGACTAGTGCTTGGCCCCAATCAGTAAGGCTTTATTTGCTTTGTATTTACCATTTAGGTCTCACAACATCGCTGAGATCAGGAAATGTTAGTACTGTTCTATAGGTGAGGCACAGATTTCTTAACCCATCTTACAGATAGGTCTGTGACAGAGATAGGAGATGAAACTCAGAGCCCTAAATCCAAGGCTCCGCTGTCATAATCTCATTTTCAAAAATGTCTACCATGTCAAGACTAAATATGTGCTCTGGGATTTTCTGTTAACTAATCTAGATGATTATATAATCTCTTTATGGCTTGTGATAAAATTTGTGGTATTCAAGATGTTTTTAATTATTCTTATGATCGGATTCTATTTTCATTCCCACCTGCTTTTATTTACTGTCAAGTAGAATAGTTTGGGAACTGGAGAGCCACCTTGGCTGTCAGCTCCCAGCCCAATCTACCTAGGCTAGGAATAGGCAGTTGCATAGAACAGTGACATGTCATGGGAAGAGGCCCTAGGCCAGCATGTCATGCTAACTCTGATGCCTCACACTACTGCAGGCAGAAGACTGGATCAGTGAGCGCATGCAGAAGCTACAGGATCCTTCCATGCAAGACCCCAGCAATCTGCAGGACAAAATGAAGCTGCTGCAAAAACATCAGGTCTTTGAGGCAGAGATTCTAGCAAATGAAGAAATCATCACAGCTGTTAATAAGGTAACACTCTCACTCTGATGATGTTTCATTGCTGCTTATCCAAAGGACAGATAGGTGGAATGAAAAGAAAGAGTAGGCTGTTCATCACTTCTGTATCAAGTATCCTGCTTGTGTGACAAGTATCCAGTTGCTACGCCATGAAATGTAATTCTATTAATTTACAACAAAGAGATTTAATTGCTGTATCCATCTTTCCTTATTGCCCAAATAGGAAGATATCACTGACTTCTTCCTTACGTGGGGTGATTACTCCTACAAAACATAAACAGGGTTTCATGCCCAATTTGTGAACATTCTTGTTGAAACTGGGCAAATCACATAGCCAAGGGGTGCAATCTGTAATACCTTTCTTGGAAGATATATAACTTCCACCCCATAAATGTCATTCTTGTCAGGGAAATGCTCAAATCCTGCTGTTCTTGATTCCATGCGGAAGTAAAAGGTTTCCAACTGAGCAGTATCATTTGGGCAGCAAGAATTTATCTTAGTAATTTATTATGCAGTCCAGGTTAGGAAAGTGAGAGAATCCTTCTAGAAAGGTCATGTAACATGGTAATCACATTAAAAATTAGTGGCAAACTTAATTTCTAATTTATTTTTCTGAATGTGAAGAAAGGAGAAGCCCTGGTATCAAAAGACCACCCAAAATCAGGAGACATCCATCGCCAAGTCTGCATGCTTCAAGAGCACTGGGAGAAGTTGAAGAGAGCTGTTGCTGTCCGTGGAAAGATGTTGGAGGACAGCCGGGACTTCCTGGAATTTCTCCAGAAGGTGGACCAGGTGGAAGCGTGGATCAGGGAGAAGGTAAATGGATTCTAGTATTTAAGCCAAGCAGCACGCTAGAAAATTGCTGTTCAACACTGAACTTCTGAGAAATGTGTCATCCTCCAGGATATTTTCTTAATGGTTTTTTCCTCGAAGAATCATGACATGTTCTAAGAACAACATGTAAGGAATGATTCAACAAATTATAAAATTTTCTGGAATGTTTCCATGCCAGAGTCCGCAGGACAGTATTGGCACACATTAGTATTGTGCACATAAAGAGACTGTGATTATTGGTGGTTGTCCCATGTGTCTCTGTCAAGACAGACAAATGAAAGCAGACTAGAATGGAAGAGACATGAAGCATTTGACAGCTGGCACTCTTATTGTGTATCAAATCTGAAAGTTTCTCTTCATAAGAGTGAAGGAAGAGTCACTTGGTCCACTAAGTTTTCATTCAGAGGTTGCTTCCATAATCAGTAATCGGAGAGGGAGTTGCGACTAAGTCTCATAACTATCTAAAGATCAGAAGCTGTAGGTCAGTGATTTACAGACACATCGTAGAAGTTACTGCATGAACATAAGCGTTTGGATGTTCTGTGTTCTTGTGCTCTTAGCCTGAATGTTAGCCTGTCTGCTGCTTATTTCCCCAGGAGGTCATGATAAATGTAGGTGATGTGGGAAATGACTATGAACACTGCCTGCAGCTCATAAAGAAGCTGAATGAGTTCCGTGGAGCAACATCAGGGGTAAGAGGTGTTTTTTATGCACATTCCTTGTGGGACTGGAAGCAGCAGTTAACTTTTCAGCCCAGCAGTGTATCAAGGTAGTAAATACTACTCCAGAACACTGAGAAGGTGAAGGTTTTGGGGTAGGACCATTTTATAAGCCATTAAAAAGATAGAATTTTCCCTCATTGTGCCTTCTGCTTTGAAGATGTCTGAACAGAGCTGTCAGGCACTCATAACAACATAAAATTTTGAATTGCATTACATGATTGAAAATCTGGCTGTGTAAGTCCAGTTTGGTTTATGCAGTCTGCAAAGTCACAATGAATTCCACCCAAAACTGGATTAAAAATGGTTGTTTCAGCCGTGTTTGAATCTGAAATTTGATCTAGACCTTCCATGAACATGCACATAAAAAAAAAAATACAGACCACTTTCTCCGTTTCCCTCCTTCATTCCTCCCTTCCCCTCCTCCTGAGGAACAGTCAGGTTTCTCATATGTCTTCATCCAAATGAAGCACATATATTTAGGGGCCTTAGTTTATACGGCACACATTTTTAGTCACTAATCATAATTCCCAAGGAGGTGGTTGTGTCACCATCCCTGGAGGTATTTAAGAAACGGGTAGACCTGGGGCTTCAGGACATGCTCTAGTGCCAGGCATGTAGGGGGTTATTTTGTGTACTTTGTGTTTTTGAAGTCATGTTTGATCAGGGTATTTAGGTGTTTGGGGGTTTTTTAGCTGTTTTGTTATGGGTATGGTTGGACTCCGTGATCTAGGAGGTCCTTTCCAACCAAGCCCTACCGCAACAAGGGCCTCCTTGTGATGTGCACAGCTGCCACCTGAGAGCTGTGAGGCCATACATCGAGGACATGCTTTTGCAGCAGTCTCTTATTCTCTCTGTGAACTGCTACAGATCACAGAATATTCATGGTTGGACAGGACCTTCTAGATCTATGCCTGACACCTGGGAGAAAACCCTGACCTCCCCTTTCCAGAACCTGGTAGAATTTCCTGTCACAGTGCATTTCTACTGGATTTGGGTAGGGGACCAAAATACTCAAGCTGCAGCACTAGGGAATTAGTGAAGAGACCTTCATTGGCCCTTCAGTCCATACTAGCTGAACTGTGAGCTAAGGGATGGAGCAGAGACTCTGCTACAGGTTGTACAAGCCAAAAGAAGAATGTTGAAAGAGGCAGAAACAACCCAGTGTCCCAATCAGCATAAGGCTTTGAATAGGAAAGTCTTCCCATAAACTAAGGTAGATTTTATGTGCCACAGGAAGCTCTGCTCCTGTACTGCCCTGAACATGACTCTTGCAGAAAAGACTGGTACAGTGATATTCTCAAAGCTGATTCTCACTTCTACAGTACTTCATAGGGCAATACAAACAGAAGCAGGCTGATCCTGAAACAGTGTGTACATCCCTCCAGTTTCCTCACTAGACAGATCTGAGATCAGGATAGGGAGCAACCATCCTGCATTGATGGCTGACAGATTTTCTACTCATGTGGTGTCACATTGTGCTGGTTTTATTTCCAAGGAAAGGAGACTGTAGGGTTTCTGATGAACATCTGGCTGTCTGCTGGTTTAGCTTGTTTACTTTATGGCTGTGTATAATAGTAAAGCACATATGGAAGTATGCACATTGGTATGGATGTAGCATAAATAAAATACAAATGGAGTCAATACTTCTATTAACAGTGTGCTGGAATCTTGCAGCTGGGCTTCTACAACACCAGTGATTTATGTCTCCCTGCTAAGCTTGTGATTTACTGGTCTTAGAGTATGTTTTTGAATCTTGGAGCAGTGTTCAGTGCTGGCCATCTGTCAGGCTCCAAATGCACAATTATTCCACTGTAGTCCAGATTATATGTGCAATGTGCAAATATTATCTTTTCTGTGGTATGTACATGGGAAGCAAGTTGCCTCAAAGACTTAGCATAGCTTATTTTAAAATACAGTGATGTTACTTTAGAAGAAAACGTAATGCCTTGTGTTGTCTGGGTTTCTCAAAGCTGTATGGATTTTGAGCCTCTTGTCCGCAGTACAGAAGGCACTTCTGGACAGAAGCCTATCTAGATAAAAAAACATGAGTAAGCCTAGGAGCCACAAGTCCCTACCTGTTTTACAGAGGAACACTCTGCTGTGCATCAGTCCTTCCACAGAAGTGAAACCAGAAACAGCACCACTTTTTCTTCAACAAATGAACCCTTGCTGGAATGCCTGGCTTAGAAATGAAGATCTGAGGGTCCTCATCTAGACCTAGGTCTTTGTTGTATCTATAGTCATTAATGTTCTTTCTTACTTTTACTGTCTTCTCATCAGGGACTGGTAACACTAACAGTTGTAGTAGACCAAAATCCATGTGTCTGAAATGTTTGGTAGTGAGGTGAAGCTCTTGCTTGTTGCTGTCACTGTTGATTTCCCATTTCAGTGGAGAACTCCGTCACAAGAATTTCAAACACATGCCTTTATTCCTTTTCTCACTTTCCAGGAGACAACGGTGGACGATGCTCACATCAGGTCTATCAATGCTCTGGCCATGAAACTGGAGAGACAGAACAAGGAAGAAACAAAGACAATATATGAGCGCCGAAAGCAGCTCAATGAGAAGTGAGTATGCTTTTAAAGCTTTCCATGTAAAGCAAAATCAAGAAGGGAAAATTAGATGCCTTGAGCTCATATAAATAGAGGAATTGCAACATATATTTTCTTCTTTAACATCATGACTACCAAATATCAGACATTAGAGTTGCCTTTCAAGCATCTCAGAGCAGTGTGCCAGAAGGATTTCTAATCCAGCAGGGCCAGAGTCATGTTTCTAACCTTGGAGCAAATACACAGTTTCACAGCACTTTATACATTAGATCCATGAAGCTAAGACACTTCCTTCTGTTCACATAGCCATCTAGGTGAGGTGCATATTGCACAGCCTTCTAGCTAAGAACCAAAAGCATGAAGATAGGGATTGTGTGGTTATGGAGAGTTTAAGGAAACTGGATCAGTACTTTTTAGTTTTTAACCCCATGCCACCAGGAGAACTCAGCAAAGATATAAACATATAATTTGGTTGGGCTAATGTTTCTCTCTGTGATGTGTCCTCCATTGTGGGGAATTGGGAATCAATTCACAAGGTAGTTCAGAAATCCTGTTTTTATACTTAGATCTGAGCATCATAAAGTCAGTTGTGGAAATTCTTACTTCTGAAATAGACCTCTAAAATATTCTTTTCAATAAAAGGTGGAACAGTTTCCATGGTCACCTGAATACCTACAGAAAGAAGTTAGAGGGAGCCCTAGAGATTCATTCTTTAATCAGAGAAATTGATGACATCACAGAGAGAATTACCGAGAAGGTGAGTACTCTGATGTTTATTAACTGAAATAGAAAAACATTCTGTTTTGCCAATAGTTTTAAACCCAGGCATGCAGGTTGCTAGACCCTTCTTGGAGATTCATAGTGAAATGGTTGAGAGTCAGTGGGTACAAGTTGCAACAAGAAAAGTTACAAATAGGTGTGAAGTGAAAAATATCAAAACAAGAGTGATCAAGCACTGGAACAGGTTACCTGGAGAGACTGGATTCTCTGTCCTTGGAAACATTCAAATCTTAACTAGATCAGATCCTGAGCAATATGTCCTAAAGTGCCCCTGCTTTGGGCAGGGGTTGGACAAGATTATTTTCAGAGGTCCCTTTCAACCTAAATTATTATGTGATTCTATGATTCTAATTGATGATCTCTAGTCAAATGTTATTGCGTATTAAATACTACTTTTAGTATTGGATTATTAATTGCTATATCCAGTATAATCAACCATGGTTTCTTCCACAGTCAGTAGAAACCAGCATGTCTAGAGCTCAGTTTGTCTGAGCTATTTTAGATGTCCTCTTGAGGATGAGATAAATCATTCTCTAGCAGTGACTCTTTCTTTTGAGTAACTGTAAGGAGAATTGGACAAGTAATTAAACTGCAGCGCCTTCACATTTGTATACATCTTCATGTGGCATGGTAAACCCTTCCACAAGGAAGTAGCACACCAAGATGCACTAAGTAGGATACAAAATCTAAGAAGCTAAGGTGTCTATTTTTTGCTGACATGGGTGTGGCTCTCCTTCAGAGAGCTCTGAGCAAACTAGCTGAGCTGTCATGGAACTTTTTCTGAATTATCTACTTAGCTTGAACATGGCAACTTTTAGTGTTCCAAATTCAAAGCTAGTTCATCCAACACTAGCTTGCATATCTCTCCCTGCTGTGCAATAAAGATACATTAAACATGCAACTTTGAAAATTTGTATAAAAATTGTATTCAGAAAATGGAAATACAAATGCCTGTCCTGGATTATAATTTTTAGATTAATTAAAAAAAAAGGCTCTGTAAAAAGAAATTATTTCATCCACATAACTAATATTAATTTAGCTATAAGGCAGGCAATAGGTAGATACATAGTGGTACTACTCAAGGTTACAAGGCTGTTGGTCTGAAATTTTTATCACACCTTTTAAAAATGTATTTCTTCATTATACAGGATTTAAATTCTGGTAGGATCCTGAGGGTCAATTTTATTTTCCATATTTTCATAAAACACACTTGAAAATTTCTGTGCCACAATTTAATGGGAAATATTTGGCCAGTTTGGTATAAGGAAAAAAGGGAAAAGAAAGATTGAGAAATGCAGGGAGGCAGTCCTGTCTGCATTTTATGTGTGAATGGCCAAAGGCACCTTAAGTAGGATTGCAGCTGCTCAAGGAGTTGTGAATTCTTGTTCCATCTCTGTAAGGAATGCAGACAAGGTGTCCTGATGATTTTTAAAAAGACAATAAGAACATTCAGATGGCAATGCAAAGAAGTGAAGGAAGAGAATATTTGAAAGAATTAAGATATGATCCTTTTGGGTTTTTTTCATCTTCACCATTTGTATATCCTATTGCTCCCTCCAGAGCGTACTGATACAAGCACTGGATTATGGGAAAGATGTTGAAAGTGTGGAAAACCTGATTCGAAGGCATGAAGAGATGGAGAGAGAAATCAGTATTATTAAGTCCAAAATAGAGGTAAGAAGTGGGGAAGTACAGAGGACACTGTAAAAAAGTTAATTTTTGCTTCTTGCAAGTCTTGCACAGATTTCTTCTCAGTAAAATACTGTGCTGCTTAATCCTGCTTTATAGGATTACCTATCATATCAAATGCTCTCTTTGTGATGCATGGAGAAGTCCCTTTTTAACATATTAGCCGATTCTCTGGCTTTCACCTACAAGCCAGAATGCAATATCTTATGTCTTTCGGAAAGTGTGGAATCACAGAATTACCTTTCCATTTTCCCTCCAGTTTCTCCACTGACTTGAACCAAAGTCACAGCTCTAGTTCTGTTTAGAACTAAAATGCAAACCCCACACTGCATGTAGTTTTCTGGAATAGACATCAAAGCCAGAAATCTTAGGTATAAGTACCTATCTACCAGATAAAGAACTGGCTTGATGGCTGCACCCAAAGCGTGGCTGTCAATGGGTCTATGACCAAGTGGAGTCCCTCAAGGATCAATACTGGGACTGGTCTTGTTTAACATCTTCGTCAGAGACATGGACAGTGGCATTGAGTGCACCCTCAGCAAGTTTGCTGATGACACCAAGCTCTGTGTGACAGCTGACACACCGGAGGGAAGGGATGCCATCCAGAGGGACTTCAACAGGCTGGAGAGGTGGGCCCATGCCAACCTCATGAAGTTCAACACGACCAAGTGCAACCTCTTGAAGTTCAACAAGACCAACTGGGTTGGGGCAATCCCAAGCACCAATATAGGCTGGGCAGTGACTGGCTTGAGAGCAGCCCTGAAGAAGGACTTGGGGGGTACTGCTGGACGGGAAGCTCAGCATGAGCTGTGCGTGTGCACTTGCAGCCCAGAAAGCCTATTGTATCCTGGGCTGCATCAAGAGAAGCATGGCCAGCAGGTCGAGGGAGGTGATTCTCCCCCTCTATCCCACTCTCATGAGACCCCACCTGAAGTACCGCATCCAGTTCTGGAGCACCTCTTACAAGAAGGACATGGATGTGCTGGAACGTGTCCAGAGAAGGGCCACAAGGATGATCAGAAGACTGGAGCACCTCTCCTATGAAGACAGACTGATTTGGGGTTGTTCAGTCTGGAGAAAAGAAGGCTCTGGGGAGACCTTATTGTGGCCTTCCAGTGTCTTAAGGGGGCCTACAAGAAAGCTGGGGGAGGGACTTTTTAGGGTGTTGGTTAGTGGTAGGACTAGAGAGAATGGATTAAAACTGGATATGGGTTGATTCAGATTGGTTATTAACAAGGAGTTCTTCACCATAAGGGTTGTGAGACACTGGAACAGGTTGCCAAGAGAGGTGGTGGAAGCCCCATCCCTGGAAGTTTTTAAGGCCAGGCTGGATGGGACTCTGAGCAACCTGATCTAGTGGGAGGTGTCCCTGCCCATGGCGGGGGGGTTTGAACTAGATGACCTTTAAGGTCCCTTCCAACCCTGACAATTCTATGATTCTACCTTCCTGATCAGCTCAGGCTTCTGTAAAAGGGCCAGTTTGCATCATTCGGGACTCATCTTGAGCATTAAGTATGGATCTGAGCTCCTATATAGTTGTATATTTTGCAATATAATTACATATAATTGAGGGCTGGAACACCTCTGCTATGAGGACAGGCTGAGAGAGTTGGGATTCTTCAGTATCTAGAAGAGAAGGCTCCAGGGAGATTGTATTGCACTTTTCAGTACTTAAGGGGGACCTATAAGAAAGATGGAGACAATCTTTTTAGCAGGGTCTGTTGCAACAGGACAAAGGGTAATGGTTTTAAACTAAAAGAAGGGATATTCAGACTAGAGATAAAGGAAGACTTTTTTTACAATGAGGGTGGTAAAACACTGGCACAGGTTGCCCAGAAAGGTGGTAGAAGCCCCATCCATGGAAACATTCAAGGTCAGTCATCTTGGATGAGGCTCTGAACAACCTGCTTTAGCTGCAGACGTCCCTGCTCACTTTCAGGGGTTTGGACTAGATGATTTTAAAGGTCCCTTCCAACTCAAAGCATTCTATGAATCTGTGATATTTTTAATTAAATGTTTTCAGCTGAACCACGGTAGTAGAAGTCCTATGACAACCTCTGACAGTTTTCCCTGCTGGCCAGTGTTAAGCCTTTTCACATAGGAAATATTTTTTTGCAAACTTCTCTAAGACTTTTTTTCACAATAGTATGGTGACAATATATGTGATACCTTTACACATTGTGACTTTGTTAGCTCATTCTCATACAAAACGTGGGTGATTACTAGTCAGCATTCTACAGATAGTGTTAGCAAGACTGTATGTGGGAGTGCTGCATGGAAACACAAAGGTGAGCGATGCTCAGGCTTTGTACAAGTGCTAAGTATAATATCTGTACTTTTCTTATGCATTAAAACCAGCCTGGCATATTCTTTCTTTCTGCATGTTTTACAAGAAAGATGTCACCTTTAAAGCTGGGTTTGTGACTGTTTTTTACTGTTTCTCAGGCTGTGTTAAGGAAAACAGTATCAACTGGAAGTCTACACTGAAAGTAGTGTTTTGATGCTGCCATTAGCTGAAATAGATAAAAATTACTTTTGAGTCTTTTGATGAAAAGCAAATCATTGCTCTCAAATGCATATGGGGGGGGGGGGGGGGGGTGCATAAAAAAAGTCCCTTTTTATATTTTGTAATTATAATTTAAGTACCTGTTTTTGAAATCTGAGACCTTAAAATGAACTACTTTTCCTGAAAGGCAAACTCAAGAATGAATATAAGCATTTGGCATAAATTCACCCCACTATAAATCTTTCCCCAGCCGTTGGAACTGGAATCTTTCCACCTTTCCACAAGGAATCCATCCATAAATGACAGACTGACTATGAAGAAGCAGGAGATGAAAAACAACTGGCTACGACTCCAGGGACAGGCCAAACAAAGGTAAAGAATTCTAGTGGTCTGAATATCTCTCAGCAGGAGCAAAGCTACTTCCCGGGGTCTCGAATCTACTTGCCAGGGGCCTTTTAAAAGATTTTTGAGGATCCTTTACAAAGTTAATGCAGGCAGCTAAGGCACCTACATTGAAACAAGCGTGACTTGGTACAAGAAAAGTTCCACTGATGTGACTTTGGAAAAAGTAATACAATTACATTGTGGCTTATCCCACTACATAATGTTACTAAAATGCCTCCAGACTATCAGGTTAAATCTATCATGAAGCCTTGTGAAAGACTTATTTTTGGATGGTTCTAGAAGGTTGTTTTTTGTTTTTTTTTTTTTTCTTGAATCCTTCTAAAACAAGAAAGGCTTAGGCCTGAGCTGTAATCACTGCTGGAAGCAACATCTATGAAGGCTTTTTTACCTTTCTTGTCCTAATGAACTGATGTAGAAAATAAGGTAAGCATGGTGTCTTCAAGTCAGCATGCATCTTCTGTGATTCTGGTTTAACATTAGGACTGTTAGGAGCTATAAGGTAAAGCTAGGAGGCTTGAACTCACTTCATTTGACTTCTCCTAGGATACCTTCCTCTGCAAATGAGGAGGGAAAGGCAGATAGATAATTCTGTGTTGGGTAACGCTAAACTGCACATTGTGTGGCAGGAAGGAAAAGCTGGCAGCCTCCTATCAGTTGCAGAAGTTTAACTTGGAGATGAAGGAGATACTAGATTGGACCCAAAACATCAGAGCCTTAATGGAAGGAGGGGGGCTTCCTAAAAGTGCAAATGAAGCAGAAAGCATGATTGAAGAGCATCAGGAGAGAAAGGTAAGTATCATTGTTGCTTTTAATTGAACATACTGGGAATGTTTCTCATGGGAATTAATTGCTGCAGACACAGCAGAATTTTTCTGCATGCATCTGTCAGTAACATGATGAAAAGACTGTTTTCAGTAACAAGCTAGGGATGGAAGTCACCTATGTATTGACAACTCTATCCCACAGGCTGCTTGGCAGCTCGTGGCTCTGCAAAAAGTCTCAGAAAGCCTCCTTAGCTCTCAACAGTTACTGTTGTCCAACCCTGTAAGTAAAAAGCTGGTTCAGTACCAAAACATGCTCACTGCCAATATCTTTATTGAAATTGCCAAAAAGTTAATGCCAGTTATTTCCAGCTTTGAGTTAGATTTTGACTTA
Organism: Ceryle rudis; assembly: GCA_033439905.1. Taxonomy (NCBI): domain Eukaryota; kingdom Metazoa; phylum Chordata; class Aves; order Coraciiformes; family Cerylidae; genus Ceryle; species Ceryle rudis. The sequence continues at coordinate 36,485 of JAAGNO010008346.1, read as the reverse complement.
CAAACTTCTTTTGCCTACAAGGAAAATAAAAACAGCAGTTTGTCTCACACGGGGCAGTACATTACCATTGCACATTCAGTTCTGAAAAGCTTCATATCCCTGTACTAATTCCCACATAATCTTTTGGTTGCTAATTTGGCTAATATTTTTGGTGGATTTTCTTAAAAGAAATGATGTTGTTAATTAACGTTAGAAAAAAGTTATGTTGCTTTTTTCCCAAGTGTCACAGCTATCTTTCAGCTGTTGTCTTGCCTTTCCCTTGCAGTTATGTTACTTTTTCTAAAAATCGTGTTCCCAGAGTCCTGAACAATATCCAGTGCTTTGTGGGTCCCATTATTAGCACAAATAGTTTGTACATTCTGATTAATTTTCCTGACTTGAATTTAGCATGAAGTACCTGAAGTCGTCCCCTCCTTTTTCAGTCTTCCATTTTAACAGTGCCCTTTCATGTTACATATTTAGCAATGTTTTTGCTAATAATTCTTTGTCACAATAGAAATACCCCAAATCACTGATGTAGTGTACTCCAAATTTACATGGTAGCAAGATCTAAGTCTTTAAAGAACCCAAATGGCTCTGAGGAGATAGTCACACAGAATAGGAGGAATCCAGGCAATATATTCTTTCATATTGGGTTGGCTAAACTAAAATTATAAACATGACAAGAAAAATGGAGGTTTGCTTTTTTCATTCAGATTAGTTCCTCAAATCAAAGTCTAGTCATAGACTAGAGTTGAAGACAAGGTGCTAATCTTAATAAAAACAACAGAATTAATGTCTCAGAGCTGTTTTATCCATGATTGGGCAGCACCACTATCCCAAAAAAAAGCACCCTAAAACTAGCAGTTCTGTTTCATACATTTAATAGTACATACCATAGTTTTTATGGTGGTTTCTGAGTTAATACATGGTCTTACTTCAGCACATGGTTATTTCTGTTTTCAAATTGTTTACACTAGAAATTCCACATTCAATTTGCATGGGTCATACTTACTTGTAATGCTTTCACCTTCAGGATTCAGTATATAGGTATAACTTTCCTCAGACCAGATGAAAAAGTTAAATGTATTTCATATTAATACCGCAAAATAATGTGAAACTGTGTCTTTACTGTAATAATATGATATCAACTTAATTGTCAAGAAAGGCACTGTTTCTCATAAGAACCACCTTTATGTAGGAAGACTGGGGGGATGTCGTAAAGAATCACATAGAATGGTTTGGATTGGAGGGTACCCTTCAAGGTCATCTAGTCCAACCCCCCAGCAGGGAGCAGGGACATCTGTAACCAGAGCAGGTTGTCCAAAGCCCCGACCAACCTCACCTGGAATACTTCCAGGGATGGGGCATCTATCACCTTTCTGGGCAACCTGGGCCAGGGTCTCAAAACCCTCAGTGTGAAATATGTCTTCCTTCTCTCTAGTCTAAATCTCCTTTTTGTTTAAAAGCATCTCCCCTTGTCTTATCACAACAGGCTCTGCTAAAAAGTCTGTCTCCATCTCTCTGACAGGCCTCTTTAAATACTGAAAGACCACAATAAGGTCTCTCTAGAGCATGTCACTAAGTGCCACATCCAGTCTTTCCTTAAAGACCTCCAGGGATGGCGACTCCACCACCTCCCTGAGCAGTCCATTCCAGTGTCTAATCACCCCTTCCGTGAGGAAGTGCTTCCTAAGATCCAACCTAAACTCCCCTGGCACAGCTTCAGGCCATGCCCTCTCGTCGTATCACTAGTTACCTGGGAGAAGAGCCCGACCCCCACCTGACTACAACCTCCCTTCAAGTAGCCATAGAGAGTGATAAGGGCCCCTCTGAGTCCCTTATTCTCAAGGCTGAACAGCCCCAGTTCACTCAGCCTCTCCTTATAAGACTTTCCCTCCAGTCCCTTCCCCAGCCTCGTTGCTCTCCAGCACCTCAATATCCTTCTTGAAGTGAGGGGCCCAGAACTGCACCTCACCAGTGCTGAGTACAGGGGCAGAATTACATCCCTAGTCCTGCTGGCCACACTATTCCTGATACAAGCCAAATGGTATTACAGATATTCAAAGCCATGTTCATTTTCTAATCTGTTTCTATTTTAATTCAAATTTGATTTGTAGGAGACTAGATGTTCCTAGAGCAATAAAGACATTTATTGTCTACATTTATTTTCCCAGCTTAAAGATGAATGATTTTCCACACAAATATTAGTGTTGGAAAGTTACAGACCATATTCTTCCCCTTAAGGCTTGTATTCCGCATAACTGGCATTCCATAAACCCTTGACATCAACCTTAGTAATATATTTTAGGAGGAGATTGAAGCACGAGTGGAAAGATTCAACTCTCTCAGTAACTGTGGTCAAGAACTTGCCAATTCTGGTCATTATGCAAGCCCGAAGATTCACCAGTCCCTCTCCAAACTACAGCAAGCCTGGTCTGAATTGGTCCAAGCATGGCAGGAGCGACATAAAAAACTGTTTCAGGCACAAGAATTACAGGTGAGTAGAAAGACATTCAGCCAAGAATGCACATGCCACTGATGACTTTCCTTAGTATAAACAGCAAACTTATAAGATGTGCTAATAATAACCAGTGTTTAATGTGAATTTCACTGGTTCCTGTAAGGTATGCTGAGGGCCAAGCACATTCAGTGGTGGCAGGACTTTTAGAAACTGTACCTCTACAAACCAAAGAAATTTCTGTGAAATACGTGCTCCTATGTTTTTCTGCTGCCATAAAACTTTTCAAATTTGGTCGAACTCTCATGCAGCTGGCAAATAGCACATACTTAAAATGGAATCTCGTTACTCTAACAAATTCTATAACCTCACCCCAAAAACACTGAGACAGGCAAGTATTTTTTAAGAAATGATCTGAAGAAAAAAATTAGCATGGACAGAGTACTATATTTTTCCCTGGCTTTTTTTTTCCTAAGAAAATAACTGTTTTGGCTGCAGTTTTCCACAAATACTTCCCTGTAACAGTCATATTACAAAATTTCTGCTCAAATGGCTTGCTGGCAAAAGTTAATAATAATGTAATAATTTTACAATGGAGAATGTCAAGTACCTTAAATAACAACGGGTGCTACTAGTTCCATCTAAAAAGCTTCATACATATGAGACTTCAAACCATATGGTAAGGGCTGCTTTCACTCTTCTTTATGTATTACATACTACTTATTTCAGCTGCCATCTTACTATCCTTTTTTTGGCCAGTTACCTTACACAGCAATCTCTACACTACTGCCAAACAAGCTACAAGTACCTTGTCCTATGTCTTGGACAAAAAAAAAGTTACGATAATAATTGTTACTCATGTGGGTTTTGTAGCATCTAATGCCATTGAGATTTCTGGAATAGCTTTGGAAGTTTGTTTATTAGCTTACTCTGCCAAAGTCAGTTTTGACTGTTTTACACCATGTTTATAACTGTCTTTTTCTCTATACAGAAATTCTACGGCTATATGGAACAGACTGAGAGCTGGCTCAGCAGCAAAGAGGCTTTGCTAGCTAATGAGGACTTAGGGGTAGGTGCTCTGAGAAATTATAATTTTCTCTGCAATTGTTCTGCAAGAGAGGGAGCTGTGAAGTATGATGATGTGCTCTGAACCTTCCTGTCGTCTTTCTCCTGCTGAAGTTATTGTTCCATCTTGTTGATGCTTTAGGATCAGATTTCTTTCTTCGATACTCTACACAGGATAGGATTCTCAGCCCCAAGAGTAATGAAACAGTCCAACTACTTCAGTTATAATAGAAAAATGAGACTGCATCTCTCTAACTAATCATACCTGACCCACATGTATTTGCCAGCAGTGTGCAAGTCATTACTGTTGTCTCTGCTGACATAACCAGTAAAACTTTAAATTTCCGACCTCACGTGTTAGTAACACTGCAATAACTGAAACCAGAGAGTGCTAAGTGGGTTGCAAATGCTTATGCAAGATGCTGGATATACGTTCTGATGCTTCTCCAGAAAATACAATTATTTTTCGGAGTTCAGTGCAGACATAATCAGTAGAAATGGTATGAAAAGCATGTAATACTAGTAGCTGGTGTCTAATTTTCAGCCTGGATTATGTATTTACAATCTCTCCACTGAAGTATGTAAGAGAAGGAGCCACCCATTTTGCAGTCATATTTAACTCAACAATGTATAGAAAATGCTCTGTGAGTATTTTCTCTTCCAATGACTCATGTAAGCACACAGAAGTTTAGGTTTTTTTCTGACTCATTGGATGGGAGCTTTATTGCTTCCTTTAGAATAGTGGTAAAGCAGAATTTATTGTGGTAACAACATTGTGACACCACTGATTCTAAAATTAAAAGTGCAGAGGGGTGCTGAAACAGAGAACTCTGAGTCATTAAGCTTGAGATTCACAAACATTACAAAAAGTCAAATTCTGTGTTTCTTTCCAGATTAACTGTAATGTCAGATTTCAATCCTCAAACTCAGATGCGGATCTGAGCTCTTCTAAATTCCAGGAGTTAAAAACAAGGCTCTAATTTTAATCTCTTTCTGTGACATATTTGTTCAGTTAACTCTGATCCCAATTTGTCGTGCCACATCTGCTTCCAAAATAGTATCTGTGTTAAGATTGATTAATGATTAGAAGCTGATGCTTTATCTCTTGAGAAGTGATATGCTCTAAGCAGCACAACAATATGCAGGAAAACCTAAGCATCCAGAAGTTCTATTTTGACCCTGAAATAATGGCCTCAGACCATTCATAGAACATTATTTAGGCCCCAAGTCTCAGATTCAATGCCAGTAGGTTTCAAAGGCCAATAAATTTTCTTGATAGCTTGCAAATGTGGGGTAATTGCCATTTAGCTTCTGGATTATGTGTTGTGGATGGAAAAACCCTGACTGAAAGCATCTTCCCTTTCTTGAACTTTATCCAGGACTCACTGTCTAGTGTGGAGAGCCTACAGCGGAAACACACACAGCTTGAAAAAGCACTGGAAGCTCAGATGGAGAAAATTGATGAGATGGCTTCATTTGCTCAGCAGCTAACACAGAACAAGCATTATGACTCAGATAACATCACCAACAGATGCCAGGCTGTTCTGAGGAGGTGAAATCAAACCCCTCTCATGTCAGCCACCCATCTCTTTTGCAATGAGACTCTCCCTATGTGACTATTATCTTTAAATCATTTAAAGAGAACTACAAACTGGTTTGCATTTACTCAGCTTTGCACTGTGGTCTTACAAAATTTGCCCGAGTCTAGCCAATATTTCATTAGGAGATTTCCAAAATACAGTTAAGTGGAGGGGGAGCAGGAATCAAAAAAAAAAAAAAAGGCAGTTTTTCTGTAATTCTCTATCCTGGCCTCGCCTTGGTGCTAGTGCTGCAAACAATAGACAGAGGCCTGCTGTGCCATTAAACAGTTCATTATCATAAAATACAATTGCAAAAGGTCATTTGTTACACAACTACTTTTTCTTTGCTCTAGTGGAGTTGACCTTAAAGCCCTGCTCAAATTATCTATTAGAACATTTGCAGTTTTTCTGGTCAGATCTTGCCCTTTCATGTGAATTACTTTATTTCCCCTAGCACTTTGCATATTGTTCATCTTAAAAAAAATGCTGACAGTAGAAGCAGTTGTATTCATTGCTATGGTAGATTAAAAGGTACACATAAAATTTACAGATATATTGGAGATCCCTTACAATTAAAGTGAGCATATGAATTTATTAATATGATCAATCTATCTCATGCCTGCGGTAACATGAATAAAGTGCTGCAGGTCCACGTTTGGAAAAAAAGATAAAGGATGGTGTATTTTTGGTTAATCAGTGACAAATACCATCATACTCACAGGTTTTCCATGTAACAAACATGCTGAGTTTAAGTTCTCTTGTACCCTGAAAGGCAATAATTGTGATTCCTAGAGAGAAATATCATATATACAAAATTTGTGTGTACTTTAGACATATATATCTGCTAGTAATTTTTCTTGCAGTGTCCTGAGCACCTTTGACAATCCAAATCATGGGAGGCTGCATATTATGGACATTGCCTTCCTAGAAAATGGAGGGTTGGATGATGTGTATTTTAGAGATGAAAATTGAAATCCCTTGTTCTTTCTAACTCACTCTGTGGCTTTTAACTCACACATCCATCTTCATCTCAGAAAAGAGAAACTGATGGAGAATGCTGCTGCTCGCAGACATCTGCTAGAGGAATCAAGGCTTCTGCAGAAGTTGCTGAAGAATTCCTTTGAGGTACAATTACGTGGGATTCATGGTATTCTAGTTTCTTAAAACATACTGTGCTGCATAGATCCAACTCCCTGAGTGGATTTACTGTGAGAAGAATCAAAGAACTGAGTCTCTAATGAGATGATGTTGGGAAAGATGAGAATAAGAGTGAAGGATATTTTTCAGCTTTCAAGTCACAGCTTCCCTTCTGACACCAGATGAAAGATCTACTGTTCATTGGATACCAGTAAAAAGCTGAAGAAATAAATGCATTAAAAAGGAACATGACACCATTTTCAGATTCTTGGGATGAGACAGATTAATTATTATCTTGTGAGATAGAAATAGGAACATAATTGCCCTCTCTCCCCCCATGCACATATGTGCGCACACACTTTTTCACTGCACAAGGACTATCTCATGGAGACAGTCCCTTTTCCAAGTAACAATGCTTGTAAAGAGAGATATATTATGAAAAACAGGAGGAGGTTTGGGTAGCAGAACCTCAGAAGGAAAACTCATTTGTGTCCCCACTCACTAGCCCCATGTTTTATACATATTAGAGGAGAGCCTGGCAGGTGGGCGGTGAAGAAACACTGAAGGTTTTGTCTACTACTTTCCTCCCTAAAGGTGGCTGCCTGGATCAATGAGAAGAATAGCATTGCCCAGGATGATAGCTGGAAGGATCCAAGCAATCTGCAGACCAAACTGCAGAAGCACCAGACTTTCCAAGCAGAGATCATGGCCAATAGAAATCGCCTGGACTCCATCAAATCTGTGAGAGAAGTGGGGTTGGTGGCAAGGGTGGGCAACTGGCATGAAAGACTCCGCAGGCAGTCTGAGTTACATTGATCTCAAACAAGGAAGGGGGAATCACTATCCCCTCACTGACATCGTTCACATTGTCTCTGAGGGGACTGGGAAACTTATTTAGTTCCATGAGGTCTTTCTTTGTCCATTGGTTTCTTTCAGCTTCTCTCTTCCCATCTAGTGTGAGCTGACTAGCTATATTCATTGTGCACACAAGGGAAAGATGGGTGCTTTCAATGAAAGATTCAATCCACTATCTTCAGGGACTTCTCTCTGGGGTGAATGACACTTTAGCAGTACACCTGTTTATTTCTAGCAGGGAACCTGGCTGATTGTGTGCACAACTTCAACAAGTCAGATAAGATGAATCTAACAAAAGGATCAAGAAGAGTTTTCAAGTGTTGCCTTTGCAGGGACATGCTAGTAGGAGAGCTATGAGGCAAGTCTGACGAGCTTTGTCAGATACTTGGCAGAAGCTAAGATCAGATGATGAGTTTGGAAGGACAGACTGTTACATGTTTATTAACTTTATTTTCAGCACAGTGCTTACTAGCCATATTTTGCAATAGATAACTAAGCGTTAAAGGTAAATTCCCTCCTCAGAGTCAAGGGCATCCTGTATTGTAGAACTCTTTTTTTTTAAAAAACAAACAAAACAAAACCCCAATGTTTTAACCCCTCTGTGTACAGACACAACAGAGGGGCTGAAGGGTAGAGTTACAATTCTCTCTGAACTAAAATGGTTTTAAATAGTTGTTTGCACAATCTCTTTCTTGATGTCCTGTCTTTTTCATTGGGAGTAGCCTAAGTAGTTGTTCTTTATAAGAAAATTAACATTTGCTGTCCTGGTATAGCCTTTTTCTATTGCTTGCAATGAACACTTGCAAACTAGGCTTCCTGCCAGCTTTCAGGCACTGTAGCTGTTGTGTAATGAAGATTCTCTTCATTCTTTGTCTTCTAATATTGTCTACCAGCATTTCAAATCATTTTAGAGGCCAGAAAAACAGGAAGATAATTCTCTCCTCAATAAACACTTTGCCTTTACCTGTTTTTTCTTTTTCTCTGCAACCTCTATCTGTTATGTCAGGAAGTGATGGCTGCAGCTGGCCCTTTACGTAGTGGTGCAAATAGACTCTGTTTACAGAGGCAAAAGTGATATATTCTGGTGCATTCAGCAAAGAAAGAAAACTTTGACTCTTCTCTCTGCTATAGGAAGGGGAGAAGATGCTCCGTGAGAGGCACTATGCCCCTGAAGCTATTCAGTCTAGACTACAAGAAATGGAAGAGCTATGGGAGGAACTGCTAGCAAGTTGTCAAGATAAACAGACCAAGCTGCAGGATGCTTACAAGGTAATACAGAGATGCCAATGGTTGGGTTTTGGTGTCATTTCCAGAGATAACACAGCTGCCTTGTTACACATCTCTTCTATGAGCATGTCACTTCATACAATCAGACCTGATTCCTCAAGACCATCAGAGCAAAGAACCTACTGTGTGTAGACTGATTGAAGGAAATTTGCAGAGAATTGGAGAACCTCATGGAGGGAAAAGGCTTTGTGGACTGTGTCCCCTTCTTTCTGCTGCTGATTTAAAGAATCACAGAACTATTGAGTTGGAAAAGACCTCTGAGATCATCAAGTCCAGCCTATGACCTAACACCATGATATCAGCTAAATTATGCCACTAAGTGTAGCATCCAATCTTTTCTTAAATACCTCCAGGGATGGTGACTCCACCACCTCCCTGGGCAGTTCATTCCAGTGTTCTATCACCCTTTCTGTGAGGAATCGCTTCCTAAAATCCAACCTAAACCTCCCCTGGCACAGCTTCAGGACATACCCTCTCGTCCTGTCACTAATTGCCTGGGAGAAGAGCCCAGCCCCCCACCTGACCACAGCTTCCATTCAGGTAGTTGTAGAGGGTGATGAGGTTCCTCCCTGAGTCTCCTCTTCTCAAGGCTGAACAACCCCAGTTTACTCAGCCTCTCCTCATAAGACTTTCCCTCCAGTCCTTTCACCAGTCTTGTCGCTCTCCTCTGGAACCACTCCAGCACCTCAATATCCTTCTTGAAGTCCAGGGCCCAGAACTGCACACAGTACTCAAGGTGAGGCCTCACCAGTGCCGAGTACAGGGGCAGAATTACGTCCCTAGTCCTGCTGGCCACACTATTCCTGATACAAGCCAAGATGGCATTGGCCTTCTGTGCCACCTGAACACATTGCTGGCTCATGTTCAGCCAGCTGTCAACCAGCACTCCCAGGTCCCTCTCTGCCAGGCCACTCTCCAGCCACACATTACACAGTGTATAGCAATACATGGGGTTATTGTAACCAAAGTGCAGGACCCTGCACTTGGCCTTGTTGAATCTCATAGATCAGGATTCCACAGAGGGATACTGAGGAAAAATGTGTACACTCATATATCAACTCTCTGTATTAGACCCAATGACATTTTTCTCCAACACATTGAGAAAGAAGCCCACAGCTGCTTATCAGTCTTCCATCTCCGGGCACATGACTTCTCATGACTGTGAGGCTTGTATAGGCTATCGGACACTCTGTGGGTATAAAATAGAGTTCTCCCTTTCAGTTGCTTCTTTTTAAGGTACTGTGTCCATCATTTGTATTTGTGTAACACAAGTAAGAGTAGCTCTTGATATTCTCTGCATCTATTCTTGCACTCACTCTGAATCCTTCTCCCTGATATGATGGTGGTCCAAATGAAGAGCTCACTGAGCATGGAAGGCTTCTCCATGTTTGTGTGTAATTGTTATTGAAAGTGGTCAAGATTTTTGTATCATATGGTCTGTCCTAAAGTTTTAAATTACATTTTCTTCTTTCTTGTCCTCAGGCCCTTCATTTTCAGCGAAGTATAGAGGATATGGAGAAATGGTTGGATGATGTGGAAAATGATTTGAAAGCTCCTTATGGTAATAATGATCTGGTGGTTTTGAACAGTCATCTGAAGAAACAAGAGGAAATGGAGGAAGATATTGCTGGCCATAGGGAACGGCTACAAGAACTTGTGGTCACAGCTCAGCAATTCCAGAAGAAGAAACATTTTCTTGCTGATGAACTGGAAGAGAAAGTAGATCAACTGGTGCAGAGGTGTGTGACTGCCTGGCCTGTCTCTTGCCATCTTTTTCCTATTTTTATCAGCCTTTTTCTTCCCTGCATATTATTTTCCTTCCTTTTCATCATTCTGAAAAGAAAGTTTTGCATTCATTCCTTATTAATCTGCAGTCCTCACTGGATTCCCTTTAAAACCTGCAGATACAAAAGTCTACATGATCCACTGCAGGAGAGACGTGAGAATCTAGAGGCAAGCAGGCTTCAGTACCAGTTCTTCCGAGATGTTGATGAGGAGTTAGCTTGGGTTCATGAGAAGCTTCCCATGGCTTCCTCCAGGGATTATGGCCAATCCCTGGCAGGTGTTCAGAGTCTACAAGAAAAGCACCAGGTAAGTTCATGTGAGAACCATTCTCAGTCTTTAGAATCAGAGGACATGGAATTCAATTTTTCCTGGCCAACTTCATCTGCTGTCTTTTTGCTATCAGGAATCATGATGCCAGAGATTATTCTTGTCCTTATCTGACAATAATGCCCTTTTTTTTTAAGGATATGTCCATGACTTGGCAACTCGGCTGCTTGTCATTGCAGTGGTGTAGGTACCACACCATATGCTTTTCTATGTACACATTGTCTCTTTCTGTGAAATGAGTTTGAAACTTGGTCTTTGCAATACAAAATAGATTTTGAAGACTGTTGTGCATGCTGTCATAGTTTCTTTGGGTGACAGATATCCAAATAAATATGCTTTGGAACTCAGTACATCCAAGCAAGCTCATTGCTCAAATGTCTCAGGATGATCTCCCAAGAAAACGTCTTTCCCCAAAACTCTTTCTACTCTGAAGGGGGTTAACAGGATATTATGATGATCCTTAGCCGACCTTCATTTCAGTGGTAGCTTTCAAGATAGCTGCTGAATTATTTCACAAGTTTCAGATGGGCCGTTGGAGAATGCAGTGTCTTGGAACACTGTCATCTCAAACACCAATAAAATGTCATCTGCCTTCCTAATCTTTTTTTTTTAATAGGGAGCCCTATCTCTTTGCAAACAGGAGGTGAAAGAAGAAAAAAAAGAAATCCTGCTAAAAGTTTCTAGCAGCTAGTGGTATTTAATGGCAGCAGATGACAGCCCATTTAAGTGCCAGGTCAAGTGCCTTTGGAGAAAATCTTTGCCATGTACAAGAAGGTTGGGAAAGACAGAAGATCTTAGAAAGTGGGAGTGTATGCTATATATACATAGAGAGGAAGCCCAAGCATTTGGTGCAATCTGCACGTCTATATGGGAAAATTTGAACTCACAAAAATTTGAAATGTTCTGGGGATAAAAAGTCAAGACTACTACAGGTGGCATACTATGACAGGGATGAAGTCTCCTAAAAAGTTGATTTATCCTAAGTGTACCAACAGTTTAATGAAGAATTGTAAAATGTTTTTAAATGTATCTTCCAGAATATTCCTGAGTAAGACCCATGGGTATAATCTGAATAGTTTGCACCTTCTTAGTATTTGGCATAATTCTCAATATTTTTTAAAATTCTATATTTAAGCAAGATGCAGTTTGTGGCTTTGAGATTAGACAGAGCAAAAACTTGTTTCATCATGATTAGAAGTTTGTTGTTAAGAATGCAATTACTCCTAAAACTTATGAGCTAATTGACATGACCTACCATGTAGTTAGGTTCACAGAAGAGAGAAATGTTTGAGCTGGATTAATCTGAGAAAATATTTGGGAGAACTGAAGGAACAGTGGAGATACTGCTTTAGTCTGCCATTGTCTTTGTGTTGATTGGCCAAGTCTCAAAATATTTCAAGGAACTGTGAGAATGGGAGATAGAGACCATAACAGCTGTGCAAAATAAAATGCCAGTTCTTCCTGCTATTTTAGTTCTTACTCTTCTGGATGCAGGATTAAAATACAAGATTTGAATTCTCAATCTTTCTCAATCTTTTAATAGCTAGAGTCTCTACACTGGTTTTGGGTTTTTTTTTTTTAAATCTTGAATTACAGGCAAACAAATGTCAGATATAACATAGCAGGCAAGAATTGAATATACTATTGGTTCTGCCTTCTTTTGTTTGTCTGAATGAGACAGATTTGCAAAATTCAGTCCTCAGCTTGTTACCACAAAAGAGTTTGTCTGTGAGATGTATCAACCTAAAAAAAAAACCCCAAACACACTGTCTTGCAAAACTACATTTACACACAACTATAATATAGGTACACACAGACACCTGGCTTGGAGCAGAGTTTCCTCTCACTCCCCTTCTCCCCCTTTTGTTTTTTGTTTTGTGGTTTTTTGTTTGTTTGTGTTTGTTTGCGGTTTGTTTCATTTTGTGTGGGTTTTTTTGTTTGTTTTAGTCCTGTTGTAAATGAAGCACTGTGAATACATGTTTGACTGCAAAGTTGTTCTTCATGCTGCTAGCTTATTATTAATACACAGTACAAGACGTTTTATAATCTTTGCCACTGGATTCCGTTCTGCTGGGGTCAGATGTGGTGTCACTTTTCAACAACATAGTGGCTGCCTTGAAATTAATAGGGGGAAGTTAAAGGCAAGATTAGAACCAGAGCTCTTTTTCAGCCAAGTCTGATACTTAAGCTGAAAAAGCAGATCCTCTCCCCAGAGAGGGCATCTTTTCTACGTTAACCCAGTGCTGCAGTCTAACTCTGAACCTTCCTGTTTCATATCTATGAAAATAAACTAACAATTGTAAAATGGTGGGGTTTGGTTGTGATTGAGGTGCTCAGGCATTGCTAGCTGTGGAATGCCCATCTGCCCACAGACAAACTGATGGCATGGTCCTTGCCCATCCAAGCAATTATCTTATGAGGGGATTTATGGAGATACACATATGGTTGTAAAATCTACCAGTCTTCCAAAATTAATTTCAGATAAAGTCTTTGAGAAATGGTTAAGGTAGTTTTCTTCTCTTCCATTCTGTTGGCTCCCTGGTCTTATGTGTACCCACAGTGTTTGCCATGGCTGTTACGCAAAGCTGCATCTTCTACAAAGGTGTTGCAAGTGATAATTACTGATGAGCAGATGAATTGATTGTTCTTCCCTAGACATATTTTAATTCAAGAAACAGTGTGTAATGGGGTGCAAGCAGGTATATTCCAGTGGAATCTACAGAGAAGCGGTCTGTGGTTAGAACCTCTTCCCTTCACACTTTGAGGTTGATACACACTGAAGTCCAAACTTAATATTTGATTTCTATAATCACTCGTTCACCCAAAAAAACTCCACCACTCCACTTCAACCATTCACTCAGACTTTGCACCTCTGGACCACTTTTGTGTATAGAAAACAAATGTATAATGGAATTACTTGATTATATTATACAGTATAAAAATCTCCACAGCTTTGATTTTTGGTCTGTCATTGTACTCTTTACTCTTCCCAGAATTTAGAGAATGAGATAAGCAGTCGAGATGCTTTGACCAAAGCAGTGCTGAGTACAGGGCAGAAACTGGTAAGGGGAGGCCACTCAGCTTCTCGCAAGATTATGGAACACCTAAAGGAGCTTGAGACCTCTGTAGAAACCTTGAAGGCAGAGTCTCAAGAGAGGAGACAGCGGCTCATGCAGTCATATGAAGCCCATCTGTTCCTGAATGAGGTAAAGATGGTTCATGAGAGATTTGTTTTGGACTTTCTTTGCGTAAAAGAACTGATACCTATGTTGCTAAATGGTTGTAAGTGCTCAGATAGGAGCATAATTCATATTGTCCTGATTTTTTTATATCTGGTAAATATGGATACAGTGGATAAATATGTTACTTTTCCAATGAGTTGCAGTGAGGGATAAACATGTAACTGTAACTACTGGGTTCTGGATACATAGAGGGGGTTTTTTATATATATATTTTTTAATAGTGTCTGATAGATTGCATTAAAAGAAGGCACCTAAGATGCTCTCTGTTTTCACTGATGTGTCTCTCTGGGCATGACTGCTTTCCAGTTTTCTGTGTCTTGATCCAAATTACAGCCATGCTTAGGCACATCCCTGTATTTTATACAGCTACTGGAAGTGGAGGCGTGGCTGGCAGAGAGGAGCTTCATTTTGGAGACCTCTGATTATGGGAAGAATGAAGAATCCACGCAAGCTTTACTTCGTAAACTTGAAGCTACCAAGCTGGACATGGATGGTTTCAGGCCCCGGATTGAGAAAGTACAGGAGACAGGTGCCAGCTTAATAAACAAAGACAGCCCAGAGAGGTAGGAAAGTGAAAACAGGCTTCTGCTCCAGCTCTAATGGAATTGCCCAAGAAGGCAAATATGGAAATGTTTAACTTTCAGTAGATATTTAATGTCTCATTCAGAAATACGACTTCAGGGGACATCAATCCCTCCTTCACCATCATCACACACACTCAATCCCAGAAAATCTTGATGGTTGTTTTAACGTCTTCATGACTGTTGGTTTTTAACATCAGGCCAATTAGTGCAGATCGACTTCTTTGTCCATTGTCTATTCTGAGGAACTGTCACTTAGTTTTCATTTTTCATAAAGGTTCAAAAAAGCACTGTGCTTGGGAAAGGAAAAGGACATTCATGATAGATCACTGGGGGTTTTGCCAGTTTGCTTTTGTATCTGGGGAAGAGGAAGTGAAAAGGGCAGCCATTCATATGAGACACTTTAATTTCTAGAACTAGCTGGTTTTAACAGCTTGGCATAACTCACTCTGTGATGTTGATTTCTTCTGTGTTTTGAAGGTATTGCAAATTCAACCTGTCTGATTCTTGTTCTTTGCAGTCCAGCCATACTTTCAAAGCTCCAGGGGATCCTTGCAGAGTATCAGTCTCTCCTACAGAAGGCTGAGACCCAGAGAAAATGCCTGCTAGAACAGTTCCATCTCTATCAGTTTGAAAGAGAATTCCAGCTGGTGGATGCATGGTTTTCCAGTAAACAGTCCATAGCTGAGTCCGATGACTATGGGCAGGACCTAGATGATGTTGAGGTAAAAGAAAATAAAAGGTATTTTATATACTGTGTGGCAAAGTAGGCATCTATTTGCTGCAATTTTTGTGTACTGCTGACAGTAAAGCATGTTAGAGTGACAAGCAAACCAGTTATTTCTGCAGGAAGAACTCCAGACTGGTTTCTGTCTGCTTATACAGGGCTCTCTGAGGTAGCATCTTTGAGCAGAAAAAGTAGGTGCATCAGAAAGTTATCACACTTCACTGCTGGCCCTGGTTATAAATTTGACAGGCCCTAAAAGAATTGCCATTCCCAGGGCCATGGTCTTATAACAATTTCAGTGGAAAACACTGGCATGCAGCATTCACAGCACTAGCTGTTCATTTCAAGAATAAATTTCTGCTCGGTGCGCATAATGTCCACTCCTCAACAAATGCTACATAACGTGAACAGCCTAACAGGTTATATAACCTGTTTCTTAGCTTTTGATCTGGGCAGCATCTGTTTGTCAGGACATGGGTGATTTTTTTCTCTGTGGCAGAAGATGTTAAATGATCAAGATCTCAGATGCTGCCTTCTGATTCCAGATCATCTGGGTTTATCAAGTGACTTGTACATCTAAGCTACAATACCTAGCTTTTGTTTTATACAGTACAGAGAGAGTAACTCCTTCTGTCTCTCCCATAGACATAGGCAGAAATTCTTATATCTAAGTCTGTGTCCCCATTTATCCCACAGGTGCTGGAGAAAAAATTTAAGGATTTTGTAAATGAGGTGAAACCTCTGGGACATTCCAAAGTTGTCTCCTTAAATGAGTTAGCATCTAAACTAGAGAAGGAGGGCCACAGCAAGATGGACATTATCCAGAAGAGAACAAAGCAAATGAATGTGACATGGAAGAAACTATGCCATGCCATCCAGACAAGGACAGAGGTAGAAAATAAATGGAAAACTGGGCATTGAATTCCCTGTAGTTTCCCTTGTCCTTCTTCTTTCCCCAAACCATTGCATTGCTCATGTTGAAACACAAGGTTTATAAGAGTAATGGGTGTATTCTGTTTTATTATTTCTTGATCCATTTCCCTTTATAGCTAATGCTTACCCTACTACTCCTGGCAAGGCTTACACTTGGAAGATATTTATCAGCCTGGAGTAATTCTGTTGTCCATAATTCACTGCTAGCTCTGGTTTCTTTAAAAACTAAGCCAATCTAACAGTTTGCCACCACTAATAGGAAACTGGTTCTGGCACTCAATGGACTCTTTATTGAACTACTTCATCTTATTAAACAAAATGAAAACTCTCCAAACTTTTTTGCTGAGCTAGTTGCTTGAAGTCAAGGAAGGCGTATGAGAGAGAATGTGATAGAGGACACAGAGCTAAACCCCCTACCTTTTGGCAGCAGTTAGCTGTTAAGTTAGTTCACTCTCTCTTGTGAAACTGCAGTCACAGATATACTTGGAAAAGCAGAGAACACATAGAGCTCAATATCTTTGCTTGCATTAGGAGAATGTAAAATGTCAGATGTCACAGAATCATAGAATCGTTTTGGCTGGAAGAGACCTTCAAGATCATCAAGACCAACCTTATTCCTAGCCCTATCAAAACCACTAAACCATGTCCCTAAGCACAACATCTCTCCAGCTCTTAAACACCTCCAAAATACTGACTTCACCACCTCCCTGGGCAGGCTGTTCCAATGCCTAACAACCCTTTCAATAAAAAAATTATTTCTAATAATCAGCCTGAACCTCCCCTGGTTCAACTTCAGGCCATATCATCTTGTTCTATCGCTTGTCACCAGGGAGAACAGACCAACCTCCACCTCACTACAACTTCCCTTCAGGTAGTTGTAGAGAGCAATAAGGTCTCTCTTCAGCCTTCTTTTCTCAAGGCTAAACAGCCCCAGATCCTTCAGCCTTTCCTTATAAGAGACATGCTCCAAACCCTTTACTAGCTTAGTAGCCCACCTCTGTACCCTCTCCAGCACAACATTCTTCCTGTAGAGAGAACAGTATTTGAGGTGTGGTCTCACCAAAGCCGAGTACAGAAGAATGATCACCTCCCTGCTCCCGCTGACTACACTATGCTTGATGCAGGCCAGGATGCTGTTGGTCTTTTTGTCCACCTGGGCACACTGCTGGCTCATGTTCAGCTTTCTGTCAATCAACCCCCCCCCAGGTTCTTCTCTGTCTGGCTGCTCTCCATCCACTCCTCCCCAAGCCTGTAGTGCTGCTGGGGGTTGTTGTGACCGAAGTGCAGGACCCAGAATTTGGCCTTATTGAAACTTGTGGAATTGGCCTTGGCCCAGTGATCCAGCCTATCTAGATCCCTCTGTAGAGCTTCCCTACCTTCAAGCAGATCAACACTTCCACCCAGCTTGGTGTCATCTGCAAACTTACTAAGGGTGCACT